>NW_010583645.1:168956-187353 GCF_000705375.1 Tinamus guttatus | reverse complement strand
GCAGACACTGTCAGCATTGTATCTGCATTAAAAATGGGGGAAAAAAAAACACCTTTTGCTCATCCTTTCTCATGTGGAACATCATTCTACAGGAAGCAAGGTTATTGCTTAAAACTCTTTAAATTGTTCAAGAACATGAACTTCTTTGAGGCCTTAATGATCTCATTAGCTCTTAGTCTGTCTCCAGGTGGCCTAGAAAGAGAGAATTTCAGAGAGCAGCTGGATGCTGTTTTTTTAAAAAATTTATTTTTAATGGAAAGAATCAGTTAACTAATATATAAGTGAAAGAAATGGAGAAGCATCTGTATCTCTTAGGTGGCTTCTGGAAACTTTGAAAACTACATGTGGAACCTTGAATGCTTTAGGTTTCTCTTAGGCTCAGTTATCTTCATAGACAATAATATATAATACAGCTCCGTTTGTTTATTTCAAGTAGATTATTGTCTGCCCATATTGAAGATATTGTCCGCAGTTTTGAAAGACTAAAGTGCACATTTTTACCACCTCTGAACACTTTTGTGTAGATACTTTGAAGACCTGCATATTGGTTTAGGAAAGTTATTTCTGGCATATTTGCTTGAGCTTTGAGTTGCAACCATTTCTTGCTTTTGTACTAGGTACCAGCAGCAGAAAAGTCTTCAAGCCCTGCAAGTCATTTAAATTGGTTGTTGTGTGAAGAGTCACACGCAGGATGGGCTCTGACACCGAGTTCCTGCCTGCCGTGCCCCGAGTCTCCAGGACTGGCTGTTTTCTCTGGCTCAAAAGAATCCGTCAGTTAGAGGACCCAGGGGCTTGCCCTGTCTTGTACCTCCGAAGTGACCAGAAGGCACGAAGCAGATGCAGTTTGTTTTGAAGAAAACACAGCAGGGTCCTTTCTCTACCATTTCTGTGCTAGAGAGGATGTGGTGACTGCCTGTGCTTCAGAACCTGACTTCAGCAATTAAAAGGAAACACAAGACATCTTTTCTCTGCTGTTGCTGGTATGTTGTTAGCTAGATTAATGACCGTTATTAGACTGATATAATGCCTTTTCTTTAAATTGTTATTTTTCAAAATCCAAGGAATAATAGTTTTTGACTTCTGTTTAAGTTCTTTTTCAGACTTCTGCTGTTGCCAGGTGTTAGTGTGGGGGGGAGAGAGGTCATTTGTCATCATTTAATTCAGGAGGGACGATATGTGACAGATATATTCTGTCTTTGTATTTTGAAGTAGGGTGGGAAAGAAGAGTTGAGAAATCTTGCACATGTCCAGAGAATGTGCTATAAATTTTTGAATATTCAATTTAAACACTATAAAAATATTTTTCTTATGTTTATAAGAAGATTCATGTATTATTCTATCTGAAAGGAGGTAGTAGCTAGGGGAAAATATCGGGACTGAGGAAAATGTAGCTTCTCAGCTCTTCCTCAAGCCTCCTTGGATAACTGACTTAAGTTCTCTTAAGCCACTCCAGGTATATTTAAGGTATTAATTACTCCTTTATCAGAAAAAAAAATGTTTTTCATATCTTTCCATAAAGCTCTTGGAACCTACAGAAATTTTGATCAGGCAGCTGTTACACAGAGAACACTGCTCTCATGTGGACCACCACCTTCCTGCTGGTTCCCATCTGTTGTTTGCAAGCACCTTGTACCCCTGTTAGCTCCTTTAGTCCCTGTGAAACAAACTCTGTTTTCCTCTGCACATTGCATTAAAAAAAATCAGGAATGCTGTGTCATAACAGAATATACATTTTTTTTTTCTTGCTGAGAAGCTCAGTTAGTAAAATATATCACAGAGAAACAACTGAGGCAAAGTATCAGACAACTTGGTTCATACATACACGGAACAGGCAGATCATCTTCACTATCCAGGGGAACAGGGTGAAAGAGGAAGAGGTCACATGAGAGTGCAGGGCTGAGTGTGCTTTACAAAAAGTCAGTGGACCTGCCTCCATTCGTAGCATTTATTTTCCTCAAGCATAGACTCCTTCAATCCTGTTGTACTTGCTTTACGGATAAGGTGGGATGCAGATCCATGTGAAAATTCCTGGATTCCTGTGGAGTTCCTGTTATAGTACTTCTCTGCAAATGTTATGTAGAAGTATTGAGTGGTCAATTTTGAGCCTTACTCGGGCCTTACTTTAAAAACTTCTATTGCCCTTATAGGGATTTTAATAGGCAGAATGGCAGAGAATATCCCTATGTGCTATAGCATCATTACAGGCTGGAGATAACTGACTGCAGAACTTCTGGTCTGTAAGAAAAAGGTTTTTTTTTCCATTAGTGTTCATGTTACTGATTTTTTTTTCTTTACAATAAGATTTTGAGTAATTAATTAAGGCTTGAAACAGCTAATTGTGATATAATACTGACTAAACCATTCTTTGTCAGAAGAAATGTATTTACTTACATATACTTCCTATATTTACATATAATTTCTACATGTACATATACCTTCTATCTTGTGTGCAGGAAGCAGTGGTGAGATAGAATCCAGACTGGTGTTTTAGAGACACCAACATATAGAGAAAAGATCTCCCACAACTTGATGTATGTGAAATTTCTAATTTGTTTCTTTTTCCTATTGACAGAAGCCCAAGGTGATGCATCCTTCCCTTAACATCTCTAGATGCACAGAACCTACACCTGGACATACCTTGAAGAGAGTTCCTGAGGTTTTCATAGTTTGTGTCACAAATAAAAAGGCTATGGATGATTCTGAGCTGTCCTTTTAGGCCTGCATAAATCATGAAAGCATCATGTCCTTCAACTAAGAAACCTTTTAGCATCTCCAACATAAAATTTAGATTTTTTCATTAGAAACAAATTAATACAGAAACCAATAAACATGGAGAATCTCACACCCCTTGGCACTGTCCTTACAACAACAGTTGAAGGATCACATAAGTAATTCCTCGCTGGGTTTGTCTGAACCGTTATTTAGGGGCAGCCTCATTCACTTCTTGGAGAACATAAAAACACAGAAAGAAAGTGCCATTCAGAAAAGACAGATGGTCTTGTTAACAGTGAGAGAAATAGGTAAAATGAGCATGTTGCACGCAGATAAAAATCTTTATTCCAATATCAGAAATGCTACGCACATTCAAATTGAATAATGCAGCTTGTAACATCTCAAGATGGTTGTACCTCTTGATTGATCAGGTCAAGAGGTACATGAGGCCTTCCCTGCCTTACATAAAACATGCCTGAAACAGGAATGACAGATCAGGTGCTTAAATTTTAAAGCACTTTTCACACTTGCATCACAGCTGAATGAACCAGCCTTTAAGAAAGGAAATGTTACAGAGAATGATTTTTCCCTAAATTAACAAACCTGCTCAGAAGTTTTGAAAAAATGCCTAGTGCACTGTGATGGTCATAGGACTCCCAACAGTTTGTGGGGAAAAAAAGGCACTGCTATCCCATTCCAGAAATCCCTATACTGAAGTGGAGAGCTCCTTCCATTCACAGATTTCTTTGTGCGAATCACTTGAAGGACTCAGCAAAAACTGGGTATTTCCATAACAGAATTTTGGCATAATACATCAAAGCAAGTTGCTATGACATTTCATACAAATATTTCTATTTTAGCTTTATTTTGTGTTATAAATATGTCGAGATGAAGCCACTTTTGTCAAAACAGTTATTTTTCTTTTAGGAAAAACAAACAGGGAATTTTTCAAAACCCTAATTTTCAATATTCATCACAATCAAGATGAAGGCTAATTTCAAAGGTTTCGACTTAAATCTGCATAATCATGAGCCCAAGTGCAGAGATCTTTAGTGTTACAAATGCATGACGTCTTTGGATACAGTGTTTCTAGTTTAATTGACTGTTTACTTCTGTGTATAACAAATGACTCACAAATAAATTACATTTAACATTGGCAAAAATGTTTCTAGTGGGTTCTCAGATTGAAGGCAATGGTATAGGTGAGGGCTGTTGCCAGAAAATACCTTAACTGTTCTGTTTGTCTGTTTTTATCTTATTTTTATTATTCCAGTAGTACAATGCAGTGTGAAATCTAAAGGAATACAAGAAATTGCTTCTAGTATTTTATAAATAAGAGGTGCACCCTGCCTCTGCCTTTCGGTAAAGACATTAAAATGCAGATAACTCTTGCAGTCTTCATTGAGGAAATCTTGCATAAGGAACTCATTTAATACTGGTTCCAGTGAAATACTGTCACTTGATAATGCAAATAAGATCCCAAATAAGATACCTGTTTCTTTCTGTGTCAGCCTAACTAGAATAAAGTCAACTCAATGTATTTACTGGTGAAGAAGCAAATACTCAGTAGTAAATACTAAATCATAAGTTGAACCATCTAAGGGCATTCAGGGGGCATGAAGGGAGGATTTTCTGCTTTTGTGTTTTGTGATATCGACTATAACTGCTCAAGATTAGAGCTTTTTAGAGCAATAAAGTTGCTAACTAAATGTGAAAGCTATTTAATTAAAATTTACAGGTATGCCTTCCTAAAATGAACTCACATATGTCCTTGATGTATGGCTTAATCCTAGCTTTTAAAGCAAAGAGGGTTTTTGGAGTATCTATTGTTTGTATCTGTTAACGCTGACTGAGAGCTACCCCTGCTCATCCCACAGGCTCCCCGAATATGATCAAAGAACAACAGCACAGCAGCAAAGCTTGAAAGTTTTTGGTTGTTATGGCAAGAAATTAGAAATTATTTGATTAACGGCAGCTTATTTCTGTGCTTTGACATTACTAGTGAAGAAGGAAGAAAGGATGTCCAGGAGCAGAGAACAAGGTAACCAGAGAGCTTATTGAAAAGGGAAGGACAGACATGAGGTAGAGAGGCTGAGCAAGCAGGACCCAGGCAAGGGCTGGTTGAGGATCGATTAACTGAGGAACAGCAGGAGCCGCTGAGAGGGGCTTTTGTTCAGCAGCCGTCCAAAGGCAGTGAACAGTTAAAATGCAGACGTTTCCTTTAATTCTTACTTAGCCAAAGCTGGAGTTTTGCCAGAGGTATTAAGCAGTTAGTTAGGAATGGAAGAGGAAGAGGAGGATAAACACATAAAAGCTGTCATGCACCCAACGAAAAAATGATTCCTACTACGAAGTATTACAGAAAATCCTGTTTTTTTTTTTTTTCACATTCAAACTCTAGCTCCTCACCCACGTACATACCCACACATTCTCTCTGGCATTAATAAGTCTTTTTCAGTTGACTTGCAAGGAGCAAGGTACATTTATTTTATGCTTTTACTTTAATGCTTCTGTGTTTTCATTCTGTTAGCAGGTTGCTAGTACATATGGTTTGGGAGAGCTTGGAGTAATAGAAAGGAAAAGGGAAAGTGATCTGGGGAAGGAGATTATTTGTATAAAGCTGAAGGGAAGGCAAGTGCGTTATGTAAAGGCTCTGATTCTATTAAAGGGCACCCAACTTAAGAACATACCTTGGCACTCACGCGTTGAGATGTGTCTGATGATACTGCACTGCTTTGTGCTGTGCAAAAAAGGGCAAAGCACCATCAGGTGTTTCTTATCACCCATCTTTGCTAACATGTCAGCATGTTTGGGGAAGACACAAATTTGATATTGTGAACTTGTACGTCCCAGGAAGGCTTCTCCTATCGCTCCGAGCCCTTCTGCCTTCAGTGAGGAGGAACCCCGTGAAACGGCAGCTGAGAGCAGAAACCACGGCTTGTTGAAGGACTTGCCACCGCTCAACAGGGGAAAATGTCTGTGGAAATAATGAACAGGTGAGCACTGAGAATTGCGGTAATCTGGAACACCAGCTATAAACACACGCAGAAAGCACAATCACAGAAACATATCCATCATAACAGGAAATAACAAAATAAAAAAGGTGTTCTAGAGTGTGTGGAAAGGAATAAAACTGAAAACTTACCATTCAGTGTCTGATTCTTCCGACAGTAGATGGCCAATGTTTATATATCATATATAAACATTATCACATGAAAGGTGTCCAGATTCTATGACTGATATACGGATATTTTTCAGCCTATAAAATCAGAAAGAAGCTGAGTAGTTCAATTCTGTAGTTTATTTGCCTCTATAAGCATTTTAAAAATTCTGATATATTTTAAACAAAAGGTAAGCGAACAGTCCTAAAAGATTAGCATAAATTGTGCCTTTTAAAAATAAGTGTGGGTATGGTGCCTTGCTCCATTTAGTGTGTTAATAAACATGCCACACTAAACTATGAAATATATATTTTTATTACTTATTGGTGAGCCAAAAATAGCTTGAGTGACTTCTAGGGAGTGCCTCTTTCTACACATGCCTTTGCCAAAAGTGGGTCAAGGCTTAAGTAGCCTGTGTTTGTGCCACAGGTCTCTCTTTAAAATCAATCCCAACCATATAGAAAAACAAACTCAAAAGTTGTTTGCAAGATGATGCATTTGTTAAGACTTTAATTGTCCCTTTTGTTAGGTACAAGGGTTATAAAGATGTAAATTACAAGGTGGTTCCGTGAGTTATAGCTGTGTGGACATCAGATCTAAGCTAAAACTTTAAGAGTAGGATGCTGAGCAAATAGGCTCTAATATGTACATTATGCCTCCAACCACTCCCACCCAGAGCTTTTTTGTAATGTTATTTTCAAACAGTGCATTTCAAAGAGACTATTTAGTTTGTCAGTAAATATTCTGGTATTCCAGTACATTCTAATGTATTTTATACATTCAGCACATTCTTCTATGAAGAACCTATTTTTTATTTTCCATTTAAAACATAGTCTTTTTTGTTGTTGTTTTTAAGGTGACAGCAAGTACCATTTCAACAACTGCGTAATCTCTCTATCTCTGAATTCCTTTGGAGCACTACTCCATTAAAAATAATAATGAAACTAAAAAAATGACCACAATGTAATTAAAATAACATTTGGTATCCCAAAAATGAGATTTAGATGCTCAGATATATGCAGCAGAGCATGGCTGAACTGCCCTTCAAGAAAGCCCACAGTAATAGCAAACACTGGGTGTGTATTATGTAACGCACCCATTAAAAAAGTTTCATCTATAAAAAAGAAAAGAAAGCCATTTATTGAGTCGATTGTTGCAGTAAATGATCCTAATGACACACACTTAGAAGATTATTTCAAAACAGAACAGAAGAAATTAATACAGATCTCTTCTGGACTTGGGACTGCATTTCAAAACACGGAAGCATTTAGAGCACTCAAATTCTTTATCATTCTTTTCATGACAAATTCTTCATGCTTCTACAGCAGCAAACATCCTTGCTTCAGTCCAATCCTGCACTAGTATCAGTAAAGATTCTTTTTCCTTTTTTTTTTTTTTTTTGTACTGGAAGAAATTTTAATTCTATTTTAATAGAAGAGAAAAAAAAACTTCAGCCATGAAAGTACTATAAACTATTTTATATTTATAAAAATCACTCTCTCATAATTAAATCCTTCTGAGTTAAGTCAGACAAAGCATTACGTCTTTAGGAAAATTTATGTTAAGTCCAGTATTTGGTTCATTATGTATAATAAGCTATTTGAGCAGGGAAAAAAGACTTTCTGTGGATTTCATTTATATGTATTTTCTATCCCCGTGTTTCCCCAAATCTTATAGTATCCCCAGCCTTCATCGTGTCCAGTTTTTTTGACCCCCGGTTGCAGGAAATAGTGTGTCCTACTTAAAGCTCTGCGTATGCCAATCGTCCTGCTCATACCCATGTGCTGACAGGCCAGCTGGCTCTTGGCAAACAGCACAGCTCAGTATCAAGTTCTTCTTGTCTGTCCTCTGCTATGAGAACAGGACTGTTTTTCTGTAAGCAGTACAATATATGTGGAGTCCACTAATTTAATTTTGTTTAGCTAATTTAGAATACTGCAGAAAGTAAACTGCAATAAGGGAATCAATCACATGTATAAAAAGAAAGAAGCAAGATCACTGCACTGAATTTCTCAGGAGAAGTTTAAAATTCATGTTTTTAATTAAGCTTTCTCAACTTAAAGCCAAATGGTATTACACAAGAACTGATGAGCAGTCTCCAGAGCCAACCTCTTTTTTTTTCCCTCTTGTCTATAAAATGTATTTATTTATTGCTAATGAGAAATGAAGGGAGAGATCATCAGATGGTAGAAAACTGTGTTACAACATTCAGCTCAAAAGAGACAGGTCAATTTGTACCAGATTCATATCTGGCTCGTGTTAGTTCTAAACTGCTTATATGCCTTGAGGGTTAAAAAGAAAAGGAATCCTTCAATGTGATTTTCTGAGAAGAGTCTTGCTAGGGATCAGTTTGGCCTCCTCCTCCACCATTTACACGTGGTAGTTTCAGGCAGCATCGGGGCTGGCAGCGAAGCCAGGGGAGTTCAGAGCGGCAGGGGCCTTGGGGCTGATGTCTCGGGATGCGCAAGGACAGACATTGCTGCAGGATTAGCCCTGTTCCATCAACCTGGCACGACAAATGTGGTGGAAATGTTCACTGTAGGAAAAATGAATAAAAACCACTCTTGCTCCTGTGGAACAGAAAGGCCATCCAAGACATTTGGAATAAACGCATCTGTTGAGTAACTAGTGACACTGCATGAAAAGAGCTTCAGCAGGGGAACAGAAGTGATGCTGTTTTAACCTAACTGCTGATTAAAGTCTGTTGGTAGCGTATCTACAAAATTATGCACATTTTAAACAAAGATCTGCAAGATGTCACAAGCAAGAAAAACAAGCCTTACAGCACAATGCAAAGCTTTTCTCTAAGGCAGTGATGTTTTAATCCGTCTACTGCTATTGTCCCTCTTCCACTGTGGCTGCAGTGGGATCTGACTTGTGGGCTTATCGCACGGTGCCAAACACTTGCTGTAACCCTGTTATTTAACACTTTACTGTGCTCAGTTGAGCTTAATCCTTGTGTCTACACTAGATCTAGGATGAGGGGGAGGTTATTTAACCGATATCACCTTCCAATGAACGATAACTCGATCCCTAAACAACTCTCCCTACCAAAGAGCCCTGACAGATGTGAAGAAACAAAAAAGGAAGAGCAGACAGAAAAGAAAAATAACTGGTATATGTGAAATACTGTTAGAGAAAGTCACTTTGCGGAAAGGATTTATTACGACAAAAAAAAGAATGATAACTATGCGGAAAGGATTTATTACGACAAAAAAAGAGTGATAACTATAAGTAAAGTAGTACATAACAAACAAGGACAAAACAGATCTGAGGAAATCCTAGCAAGAACTTCATTAAATTTTAAATGATGATAAAAAAGCCTGTAAAGTCCATCCATCACTGATGCCCATTGATCACGTGAATGAGCACATGATTCTGCAAACTATATAGAAGCCTAAGCTGCCTGGCCTGAAAGAAAGATTAAACAACCTTGAAACTACCCAGTTTTCCATCTGTTTACACAGCAATGTGATGATGAACAGTTTTTATATATCAGCCTGAGCAGTTATTTTAACAATAAGTTAGTTAAAACATAAGGTGTTTTCCACCCAGATGAACACTTCTCAAATATAAATATTTATAATTATTAATAGTTCATAACTATTAAAACATATAAAGACAAACCTGCAAATTCAACTCTGTACATATGAAGGACTTAGGAGCTGCACAGCCTTCCTTGAAGCCATTCTTATAGTCATAGCCCAAATTTTAGGCCCAAACTACACATTGTTCCTTTCCAATGTTCATGCAAGACCATCCTTAACACTGATTCTCCAAGTCTCCTCTATCCTTACCTGTTTCATATTGCTCTATTGCTCCATTCATATTTAGCAACTTATTTAAAAAAATATATCCCTTTCATAAAGTGATTTTTTTCATTAGTTTCCTCCATCAAAAAAAAACCAAATATGTTATGACACCTAACAGCAGAACCCTCACTAGATCAGGTAACTAGCAAATACCAGCTAAACTGATAAGCTTTCGGTCTTATTCACAATATAATAATGACCCAAATTCTAAGTTATCCCACAGACGAGTCTTTGAACGTCAGTAGTCCCGGCCCAGGAATTGCTCTCCTTGGGCCAGTCTGTGATATTGGAGAGTTCAGATAGAAGAGGGGAGTACTGAGGCTTAACAAGGTACAGCACAACAGCTCTCCATGACTATGCTCTTTTCCTGTGGAAGAAGTAAGGCAACAGGGATTAGTTTGATACCATTTAATTTTAGGATAGTTTCAGTCAAATTAACTTGTATTTTCAAGAGGTTCACAGAGACATTCAACCATAAGTCTCTTCAAGCATTGTTAGTTGCTAAGAAGTTAGTAATGTTACCAAGAAGCTCGATTCTAGATGGCTTAGAAGATAATTAATGTCATTTTCCCTGAAAGTGTCACTATTCTTTAATTCAAGACATACACACATCAAGATTCTATGCATCAGAACCCAGAAAAGCCATAAAGCTAATAAATACAGTGCTTACAGTACATCAGTAGAACAACATCTAATAGATATGTCTGTATAAGATGTTTCCCTGAAGAGGGTCTTCAAGACTGAGAGCGCGATTAGTCTTTGCTTGGCTTGACATCAAGCCAGGGTGCTTGAAATTGCTTTTTGATCTGAATAAAGGCTATGGTACAACAGTAAAGCTGTAGCAAACGCATTTTGGGGAAATGTCAGAAAAATGTCACCTCAAAGGAATTCCAGATTACTTTTCCACCTCTACAGCATAGAAAGTTCAAGACAAAAAAAGCAAGTTATATCCAAACACGAATCAGGCTGTAATATTTCCCAAAAAAGCTTATTGCAGGACTAAGCAGGAAATGTCATTTACTCAGGTCATCATCAAAATGTTTCTAATTTTATCTTTGACTAATTACATTACCATATACCTTTAAGCAGTAGTTTTGAAATTACACCACTTGGCTAAAAGCCGATTCCTTACTTTTAAGCAGATCCCACAAGCTTGAACTTACTCAGTGCTTACTCAGGAAAGTTTTCACGTGGAGTTGCTGACTATAGTCCCAGATCTGCAAAGTGCCCAGGAGACAGAGGGGAACAGAGGGGCAGGCAAAAAAAAAAAAAAAAAAAAAAAAAGAAAAAAAACAGGATTGCTTCTTTCGATAATTCAGCTAGGAACAATTAGTGCTGTTATTTTCTACAGTACCCTAAGGACAAACTAAACGTCTACGTCCTTTGTGTGACATTAAGGAAGGACACTGCAGATCCCAACCTACAATAACGCGGCCGTTTGTGGTGATTCCCCTGCTGCCGCCCCTGAGCAGGGCGGCCGGTCCCGCAGGGGCAGCAGGAAGCACCACCATAAAGCGCCGAGTCTGCAGAACATCTCTGTGCTGGAGCCTGGGCTTTGAGACCCTTTTGGAGAGCACCAAAGGGAGACTTTTCCTGTCCAAAACGGCCCAGAATTCCTCAGAGCTTTAGGCTGACACCTTAACTACATCATCTGATTTTGCCTTGCTAAAGGTTTAAACTGATGGGTACAGATAAATCTGCTACGGAAGCCAGAGCGTCTCACCAGGACTCCTGGCAAAAGATAAGATCAGCCTCCCCATTTTTGCTAATAGTTGGTACTTCTATATTAAACCATCCCTCAGCAGAGATGCAGGAGTGTACGAGTAGATTATTCATGTGGATATTTTTGTTCAGTGTAGTTTTTCTGTGGGATACAAAACTAAATCTGAAAACAGAAGGAAGCCAGGTGATTTTCATTGCCAGTATTGTTTCAAAATATTACCAAAAAGGCTCTATCAAAGTCCAGATTTTTTTGTGGCAGCTGCTGCAAAAACACAAAACAGAGACATTGCCTGGAAGGTAAGACAGTCTAGAACACAAACTCATGAAATAAGACATGAAGAAGGCTGAGCCTACATAAAAATGAACATGGCAAAGAACTGTTACAATGTTGTCTGCTCCATTTATGTTTCTAAATAGGAATTTTTTTTCCCCATCAAATCTTTTTGACAAAAATTTAAAGAAGCAGATTCAAATCAAGCAAAATATATGGATAAAGTTTGAAAAGAGAAAAAAGACAGCAAAAAAAAAACAAAAAAAATCTTTTTAAAAAAGATTTCTTTTAATGAAAATAAAGCTTGGGAAACATTAGGAATTTCTTTCCTTGGGGTGAAACAGGTATTTTTTTTTCAACTGAAAATAGTTATATTTTTCTTCTTTTCATTTTTGTCCGACTGCCTAGAAACAAAACTAAAATGAATTATCCAAAGAAAATATTGATTCTTTTTCAGTTCAGTCAATAGACAACAACAAAAATGAAACTAGGTATTCACACATTTCTTATTATTTTTGTTGTTGCTACTGCAAGAGTAAAGGTTGGATGTGAAAAAGTAGGAAAATCAGTTTTTGTGACAGGCGTAGGTTTCACGAGGGATACGAGCTTTAAGGAGGAGTCTGAAGACAGGTAAGGTAATGGATGTTCAGGTTTTAATATGGAGCTTTTCCTGTGTTCAAGGAGCTGCATAAAGCAAAGTCTTGGATTATATAAAGGATACGTTGAGATGGGGGCAGCAAAGACTGAGAACATCCACCAAGGGCAGCGTCGTTGCAGATTAACAGGTCAGGTTGCAGGCAGGTAGGAAACACAGCGCATTTGAAGACAAAAAGGTATCCGTTAATACAGAAACACAGGTGGAACCAGCATCTCATTCGTTCTGATATTTAGCAAGCTCTCTCCTAAAAGGAAATCTTCCACGTTATGGATTTAAATTTGCTCCTTTTGCTTCCCTCGCCTATTGCAGTCTTACTGTCCCGACCTCCTGTGCATCAAGCTGCCCAGGTGGGTGTACAGGGTGCACAGTTTCAACCAGCTTGTCAAGGCAGTTCTTATTTGCCAGCGGGGAGAAAAACACACCACACTTCCAGGACTGTTTCTATGGTACTAGAATTGCACAACGTACTCTGTTATTTCCCACTGTCACCAAGGTCACACCTACCTGGCAAAAAGCCTAGATTAAAGGCTGTTTTAGATAGACTATTTCAGCTGGCCAGTGTTAAACATTATTTTGCTCTTGTGCAGACAAAGATTATAGTGTTCAAAACCCATGTTCACCAAAAGAAAATGTATTTATCTTTATTACACTAAATTCATTTGTTGATCTTTACTACAGTAGCATCTAGCATTATATTCATCAGCCTTACTCTACCACACAGAGTGCTGCACAACTATCAGAAAAGAATGATGCCAAGATAATATAGCATATGGTTCAATAAAATATATACAATTTTCATAATATCTATCTCTAAATAATTTTATATAATACAGAATTATATATACATAAAGGAGATGGCTTTTTCTGGGATCCCATTAACTGTAGCACCTTGAAAACAATGCTGTTAGGATTTTTCTTCTTCTTTCATGAGGATTTTTCCTCCTTAAGTGAATCTTTTGGGGAATAAAATAGGCAGAGAAATTCTCAGAAATGGTAAACCTTTTATGCTTCTTTACCCCGCGTCTATTTTTTTTAATATTCTCACATTTTTGCTATTTGGAAGGATATCAAAATACTATTGCCTCCTTGCTGCATTCATTGGCACTTGCAATAAAGAAAAATGTGGTGAGATTTCACAAATGGATATAGAAGAAAAAGTAAGTAACCTTTCTCAGAAGAACATATAAAAGACTGAACATATATAAATGACTTCATGCATATTTTTATTTTAGTATTTTCAGGAAGATGGATCCCAGCCCATTAAAACTAAAATTTCCAGAAAGACAAGCACTCTGAGGTGTCATCTGTCAAGGTAAGGGTACTAAGAACCACTAGCTGACTGATATGATGGATTTTCACTTTCTTACTGGCTTTTAGAAGGAAGAAAGTGTGGAGCTGAACAGCTGGTAACATTTGCTAAAAGATTATGGTGCTGAGATTCTGATTTAAATTTGACTTCTTGGCCGTAAACACAAGAACAACACATGAAATGTTCCTATCCGTTACCATATTTTTTTCTTGAGAAAAATTACTTCAGCTCCTTCTTATATAAAAGTACGTAAGATTAAAAAGAAAAGTGGCTTCCAACTGAAAAAAAAACCAACAAAACAAACAAATAAAAAAAACTCCTTGTGTTTCCTTTAAGAGGAAGGCATGTAAAAGGGACAAAGCTTTCTTTAGGGTAGCTGCTACCACCTTCTGTAAGACTGTCGAAGCACATGCAAATCAGAAGAAAGATTTTTAAAAATTGATGTGGCAATATAGGAAGCCTCTTGCCCAAATTGTCTCCTTTATGACTTACAACTACAAAAGCTTTCCCTGATATACATGCCTAAGTAGCCAAGTCAAAATCTCTACTCTGCTGTATACTGCAGCTTAGAAATATTTTGGGAATGATCTGAAACTCGCCCATATGCTGCCACAAAAGCTGTTAGCACCTCTCATAGGTGTGAGTAAAAAATGTAGCCCATAGTATTGTCACTCTTTGGCCAACAGGTAAATAAACTTCACTAGCTGTTTTGGTAATTTTTAGAGGGAGATATTTAACCACTAAAGCTAGACTAAGATCAAACCTGTTTAATTAAAATAAATAAATAAAGTCCTGATGCTTTCCAAACTTTCTCATCAGAGACTGGATATGAAACAACTGTCCAGAGGTGAAAAGCTGAAGCAGAATTTGGGGAACATAAAAATAAATACAAAGCAGAATACTCTTTTATCATTATTATTATTGTTCGTTTGTTTCTCTGTGAGGAATCTTTGTAGGTATAATGTAAACACAATTCACCAGCAGACTCCAAAGCCTAAACAGAATAAGCCTAAATCCAACTGTACAGCACCCTATAGAACTGGAGTGTGCGATCAGACCGTATCCTTACAGTAACTATCAACGAGATGTTCCTCTTTAAAGTATAGAAATTATAAAAAAACTGGGTGAAAGCCATGCAGATAGAAATAGTAAAAACATGGGGCATACAGGATATGGAACCGCATCTTGCAGAGTATAGCGAGTCTGGAAGAACGTTTCAATTCACAGAGACCTAGAAAACCTTCCTTATAGTCAAAACCTAAATGAGATTAATTTATTTGCTTTATCTGAGAAAAGATTATGCTTAAGTCACTTCCTGAGCTGTAAAGCGGTACATGGAAAGAAGAATTCCAATAGGGGAAAGTTCTTTAATCTATCTAGCAGAATGAGAGCCAATGGACAAAATCTTTTAAATCACCTTAGAAATAAAACACACATTTTAAACAGTGGTGGTTCTGTGTAACAAATTACATAAAACGTGTTATTGATTTCCTGTCATTTTATGTCTTTATGTGGGATTTTTTTTTCTAAGAGTGCTACTGCTGCCAAAAGTTAGTCTTGATGCTAGAAGCACTCAGCGAAAGTTAAAATTATGGGTTGGGCTGAAGGTCAGACTAGGTGAACATCATGGTCTCTTCTGAGTTTATAATCTATAAATCTTCAACATTAGGCCACGGTTTATGCACTTCTGTAGCTATTGTGACAAGTTGCTTTGTCCTTTAGGGAAAATTAAAGTAGATAATTCTATTGTTTTCTTTTCTTTTTCATTTCAGAGCATCTTCTAATCTAGCTAGTTTGTTTGTGTCTGCTGAAAAGGGGAGCTAGCATCATGCAGCTCTTCCTGTGATGTAAATTCCTGCAGCTTTATTTTATATGCTTTTTTTTTTATTGTTCCCTGATATTTTTCAGAAAGCCAGAAAACATTCTGCTGAACTTGAAACCCCAATAGGGTTTAATCTTGTGATGTGATGGGTGTTGTCTGACTGTCTGTCTATTGCCTGCGGTTGAAGTTGTGAGTGTCGTTGTGAAAGTTACTCTCATTTGGGAGCAATCGGGGTGGGCATATTTGAGAATGTTGTTAAGAGGAAATACCTCGACAAATCAGCTTACTGAGCTGTAGGTAAGCATTTGTCAAGGTTTCCTAATCATTCATCATACCTTTAAAGAAAGAAGTGGTAATGTATCACTTCTGCATCAGACCAAGTAGCACCAACCTGGTCATGATTTACTTCCTTGCTGGATACTCCTCAGTAGCTGGCTGTGATCCCTGCCTACAGAATTCCAGGAAAGTACTCCCTGTAATTAAGAAGAGGTGGAAATTATTTATCAATAGTTTATAATTGTTTTGTTTCATAAATATTTAAGATGGACTATATCCAGCCAGCCAGCAAACAAAACACAGGATATTCTGCCAATAAAGGTGGAGAGGGGGGTTTTTATTTAAGTTGTGCTCATCATGCATTAAAGAACTTTATGTAGCAGAGATTTGGCTACAAAATGGAATTTGAGAGAAGTGATTTTATTATTTAAAAAACAAACAAACGAGCAATGTGGAAACTGGCAGTGATTTTAAGAGACAGCCCTGCTGGTCTGGACTGACTCACTCCAACAGAGCAAAGATATTTTGTTTTTAGCAGTACTTTCACCCACCTTCAGATTTGGACCACCTCAATTCATCCCAGACCTAATGGACCTTTGTAAGAGCAGGAAGCATTAAGAAGATTGAACAACCCAGTGTAAATAACTACGCTGAAATTTATTGAAAAGCTATTCAGCAATAAACATTTTCTTTAGTTAAATGTGCTGGGTTTTATCACGTACCTAATTTACAGCCTGTGATTTAACCTGGATCGATGAAGAATCAAGTGATTCCGTTGAATACTTCTCCAGAAGACTGTACAGCTTGTAAGCAGTGCAGAGTGAGGACTGTATAAAGACAGAAATAGCAACAGAATTTCTGAGATGATGGAGACCAATAAATTAACAGGATGATTCATCTCACTTAACTTTAGCCATCCAACAGGTAGGTGGAGAATCCCAGTTAGTCATCCTCTTTTGGCACTATGGGGGAAGATGCATCCTGTCTGCTTTAGATACCTAGTTTGGGAACTCTTCTTTGGGAACGCTGGGCTCTCTCGCTCTGCACTGACTATGGGGGACACCTAGAGGAGCAGCCATCGAAAGTTGCGTGTTCCTACCCAAATTTAGGCAATGCAAGTCCTATCTTATGAGCCTCTATGCTCCGAGACCAAAGATAAGTGGTTGGGTGTTAAGGGTAGACAGAAGTATTGTTGATTTCAGTGCTGCATGCCCAAATTTCAATCAAAATAACCTAATAGAAGAGAAAGCAAGAGAGAGCCAGAGGCAAAGTAAATTAAATCAACTGCAAGACCCAGAGAATCACAGCTGCTTATTCAGCCCGGAGCAAAGGAATTTGATCCTAATCTCAGTGAAGTTTATCCCTTCCGCACCATCCAGTTGCGCAGGAGAAAGGCTGTGTCCAAGCGCTCCTGATGCGCTGCCACAGCGCTGCTGGGCATTCATGGAGAAAGAGCAGGGGGGAATGGTCACAGGAAGTGCAATAAAACAGTAAAAACGAGGTTTGGATTGACATTTCACTTGGTAACGCTTCTGTGGTCCAGAATGATTTACTGCAGAGTTTGTATCGATTTACAATTATTAGACAGTTACTGTAATTTATGTTGATAAAGTAATAAGAGAGTACTGAAAATATTTATTAAGTATGAGAAACTGTAGCATTTGTGCATTAATCATAGAGTTGATCATCTAAAATATATGCGCTAATAAACTATTAGTGAATATTTAACCTGCAATACAACAAATTAATAGATTATCTCTTTCATAAAGAGATGAACTTTATGAGATTTTTAATTACTTGACTTATGACATATTGCAGGCTTTAAGAACGGGAAGTAATTTTTAACATATGATTTTCTTTTTAGTGTCCCAGTTCCTTAAGAAAACATCTCTAAAACTAACATTATTTCAACATTACAATGGGTTTAACCAAATTAAGCAAAACAGTGTGTTTTGTAAAACTGAAGAAGTTTCAAGAGTGAGTCAGATATTCTACTGCATAATGTAATCAGGTGGGTTTTTTTTTTTTTTGATTTTCATATAGAAACCTTGATAAAATAAAGGTATTCTCAATTGCATGAGAAAGAACAGTATGAACTGAGGTTTCTCTGCTCCTTGCTGCCAGTGTCAGGGAAGAGATCTATTAAGGGTCAGTCTGGCACTTGCATAAAAGTCCTGATTAATCAGAGATTAAATAATCATTTGTTCAGCAAATGGTGCAAGAGACAGGGCAAACTTGTCAGACCAGCTGAGCTGGTCTCTTGCTAGGCAGATTTCTAGATTTCTGGGTTCGGGGACAGCATGTTTCAAGCTCAGTCTTTCCTCAGAAGGGTGAAAGTTCTTTGGAAGGGCTACTGCCCAGAAAGGAGTTAATCCAGCAAGGCCTTCTGCTCGAGTCGTTTTCTGCTCTGCTTCAGCTCATTCCACTGATTATTTCCTTCCAGGAAGGACATTTGCAGAAAGGTTGTCAGCTTCTTGGAAGGACACCCCAAAGGAGCCAAGCACAAACCTAGTCCTCTTTTCCAAATGAAATGAGCTATAAACAACTGCAGACAAACCCTGGCTTTGT
Organism: Tinamus guttatus; assembly: GCF_000705375.1. The sequence continues at coordinate 169,042 of NW_010583645.1, read as the reverse complement.
TCATGGGATTGGGAGTTTTGCCATCAATGAAGACCAGAATTTGGCCCTAAGCAAAATGTTTCAGCTCTGACTGATATGCACATTGC
>NW_010583645.1:101312-156082 GCF_000705375.1 Tinamus guttatus | reverse complement strand
GGAATAATCCTGACAAGAGCTGAAAAAAATCAGGCTGGAGTAACAGCATTAGAGCAGCTACACAGATACCAATTTGGTTACTGCAGTTTATGGGCAGACTGAAAGACCTCTGGGAAGAACAAAAGTCTGTTTGGCAGGAACTCAGAGTTAACATTTGCAAATGATGGGACTAAACAGACCTTCTTAAGAAATCAAAAAAAGAAGTTTTTCATATTGAAAAAAACTTAGCTGGCAATCAGAACAGGAGGAAGGGACTCTCCTGCAAGTGCCTAAGGAACAAGCCATTCTCAACCTTTCAGTTTCATGTGTCTCACCCAACAGCTTTGAGACTTCTCAGTGTAAGCATTTCTCCTGTTCCTCATATTTTTGTATTAAGCATAGTGGTAATACTTAAAAAGCTTTGGGGTCTTACTAGTGAGCATGACCAAAGAATATCCATTCATCTGTACAAGAGGCTGACAAACGAGACTGAGGCACAGTTTCAGCTTAAGGTCATGACTTTCTTGGTAACACTGAGAACTTCTGGAAATGAGGAAAAGACCCTTCCACATTACTTGCTGTTCCTACTGCTCTGTAGGCCATCCAAGAAATCAACTGTTAAATACACCAGGGAGAATCCTGTGCTCTCTCTTTTCCCCCTACACATTTCTCTTGTTGGTTGGGCTGCTGTCTTTACAGCTTCACTTCAAAATACTTTCTTAGAGTCATCCCAGATAATAAGACTCTGGAGTTAAGTCACTAGCATGAGCAATAAGTAAAACTAGCATTGGAATCGCCAATATTTAACAACTCCATTCCCTGTAGTGCTTCATCTAGACCCAGAATAGCTGGTGACCAGTATTCATTTGATACACTGAGGAGACTTCCTTTTTTTCAGGAGTGAAACAATGCACCAAGCATCTTTGATCTCCTAGAACATTTTATAACAGCATTAACTGAGTTCTGACCTTTTTCCTACACTTGCAATTCCTTAGTTTACAACTCCATCTCTGAAGGGTTTCTGTTCTACTCCATATCCTCCTCTTTTTCCTTCAGGAACACCAGCATGGGAAATCTTCAGCCTTTCCTGACATCCTTTTGGAGGCAGACCACAGCAGCAAGTCCAAGAATGATGCAGGGTCATGCCTATCTTCTGCCATACTGGCCTACATACAGCGTACACATGCATAACAAGCATCTTTCTTCCAGCATTCCCCAGGCTCAACTAACCACCAACTCCGCATCCCATCTCCACACATTACACTCCCTCCCTTCGTGGAGGCAAAAAACAGGGAGGACTCACTGCTGCTCACTCGCTCCCCCACACTTATCCTCTACCACTCCTACAGCCCTCTCAGGGACTCTGTTTCCCAAGTAGACACCCTCCCCACCACAGTCCCCTCAGAAACCTCTCCAACAGCTCCATCACCCATCCAACACTTCCCTCAGGAGAAGTGACAACCCCGTCTGCCCTCCCTTAAATACCCTCCAGCGGCGGATTCTGATTGGCTGCAGTTTTGGCGTGGGGGGCCCCCACCGTTACAGACCGGCTGGAACCGGCTCGTGGGCACCCGCCCCTGCCCCGCCAGGTGCTCCATCCCTCACTGCCCTTTAAAGCCCATTTAAACCACCCTGTTTGTGTCCGATATGAAGATTAAACAGCACTATCAATCAGCTAATATTCAGGGCATGTACAGCATGATGTGAGATAGGAGCATTTAGAAGGCAATCATGACGGGAGACAGAAGAGCGCAGGAAATGTATCAGTTGCATCATAGATCTACACAAGTAACATTGGAAAATCAGAGCAGATGCATCTCTATTATCCATTGCCTGTTGCTGTGAAAGATGGCCATAACATGCTACTTTAAGGTGAATTTTTATGTTAAAATAATTCTTTATAGGAAAAAGAAAGAATGGGGAGGTGTATAAAGCTACTATAACTTCAGACAACTTGATATTACAGTCCATAGTGATGTTATTGCTAATATATGTGACACTGCATAGTTTTAGGAACCCTTAAGCAATTCAGATTATTGATGTTACATCTATTTTCATCAGTGTTTTTGAGCATAGCTCAGCTGTCCCTAAAAGCAGAACTTCTTTCTTCACAAACAGTTTAATACTGGAATTTCAAATTTTTGGAAGTTTAAATGCAGTCTCAGGATGCATTTTTATCAAAGCTTTTTTTTTTTTTTTAATTACTAATTCTTCTTTGTAGCCTTCTTTGTGGTGGTGCTTGTGTACGTCAAAAGAACAGCATGGTGAATGCTGAGCTGCCACCAGTTGTGCTGGCAGTTTAGACAGGAATAGTTAGCACAAGGAAGGAGCTACATTCTGTGTAGAAAGTAAATAAATCCCCATGTGCATTTCAGCACCTGGCAAAAATCATCTTTCTATATGCGACTGCTAGACCTGAGTTACCTTTTTATTTATGTAGATGAACCACGGCTCCATAGGTAATCAGGAAGCTGTTGCTCAATTTTAGATGCTGGTCTCTGAAGCAGAAGGGCAAGAAATGCAAAATTCTGTTTAGCAGAATCAGAAGGAGCAAGAGCTTTTCCTGCTGCCCTCCTTTCTGCACCTCCTTGCGCTGCCTTGCGAGGCTCCCCAAGTGTCACAATCCTGGTGTGTCCATGAGATCAGCCCCAGGGTTTGAGACCCCCCAGTAAAACTGCAGATGTTCACTAACTGTTGCATATTTCTGACCCTGCTCCATTCTGAGACGAAACCCTATCACACATGGCTCATGTCAAGTGCACTTTTATCATTTGCCTGTCATTTTTGTTATGGCAGATTCACTCCCTGGCCAGACTTACAGGACTGTAGATACTGGTGCTGGGTATTGCCATAATTTTGTGGAGCTCTTTCCGCTCTTGCTTTTAACTTGCAAAAATCCACCAAGATGTCCTGTTTCACAGCTTGGGGTTCTCAGTCATTGGAGTTAAAGTGCATATTGAAAGAGTGAGTCTTGTTTGTTTGTTTTTTAACTGGAGAAAAATCTTAGTTGGAGTAGAGAAGAAATAATAAATCTGCTTTCTGGAACAAAAAGCAGCTCTCATGGTTTCCCCAGCAAAATTAGGAAGAAAGGCCTAAAGACATGAACATTTAAACAAACAACTTGAAGATCTTAAAGAAAGAAAGACAGTGGGAGCACTGAAAGTCATTGCTAACTTTCCAAGAAAGTCTCCTTTGTTTGTTTGGGTTGTTTTTGTACAGGAGAGCCTAAGAGAGAGAAAATATAGTAAATAAGGTTTTCCTAATCCTTAGGAGGTAGGAGACTCTGCTTTCATAATGGTTACATGCAGAGAATTATTTATTATTTAAAATCTTGAAGGGGGAGCCATACAAAAACATAGGGGCGACATAAAAACTAAGAGTATTGATGATGTAACAGGGTGATCTAACAGGAGAACCTCCAAAATATTTTGTGTGAAGAACCTCTTGAGGAAGAGGCTATACTTACCCATTTGCAAGTCTATGCAAAAACTTAATCATAAAGAAGTTCGATAGAGGCATCTTGGTAAAATCTCTCAGACAGAAAGGGCCTGCCACAGAACTGCAAACACTGTTACTTAAAATGTTCTTAAAATGTACAAAGAAATAAGGAATCATGTTACTGGCTTCTTGCATCTAAAGAACTGTCTTAAATCTAGGCACTTTATTTAGATATTGGGAAAAATGGACCACAGTCCATTGTTTTATTTCCTTAACTTTGGAAGAATGAGAGCATTGATGCCTTTAGTGTGCTGCGTTATCTAATATTTAGCTACAGTCTATGCTGTCAAATACCAGCATTCTTTATAGAAAAAGAACACTATTCATGTTAAGAATTCATCTCACCATTTAATTAATAATTATGCTCTAATCGTCTGTCATGAATTCATTTGCCCTTTTATCTGCAACAGTGATTCTTTGGAAATGTTATAAATGTCTGCAGGTACGAGTAATGAGTTTGACTTAAATTCAGGCATGTTAGAAGAGTGTTCTTGTTACACCTTAGGTGCACTACAGAAAGTCATGTTGTAGTGGTAGGGGGAGTGTGGAGAACTTGCATGATTTCAGCATATCGTTGCATGGTTATTTCAAACTAGAGAACAGTTACGTACAGACCAGCCTGCCAGAATAGTGACTTGTAAATGAAAAGTTCTTGTAAATGAATACGACCAGAAAGAGGGGGGAGAAAATAAAATAAAATAAAATAAAATAAAATAAAAAAGCACAGGTCAAGTGAACTAACAGGTCAGGTAAACAGGTTGCTGAATGTGCCTGAACTCTCTTGCTGAGTCTTACATATGAGATGGCTTAATGCAGTGTGATACAAATACACATTATGAATCTTTCAGTTTACAGTTCATAAAGCTGCGTAATATTTTCTGAGCATAGAGCCACTGTATAGAGAAGTTAAAGCAAAGTATTCTTCAAAAAACAGGCCAAGAAAAGTACTTGGAGTCTGTTCCACCTCCTATGGGCAGAATGGCAATAGATGTTTAAACCCAGCAAAGTTTCACATCCCTTCCATTCCTAGCCTCACACCACAAGACACAAACACCCTATAACAAACATAATATTTGCACCAAAAAAAAAAAAAAAAAAAACCCACAAAACTGGATAGGGCAACATGAAAATATAAATTTTCAGCTATGATATATAGCTAAGTTTCCATATAATATGGAAAACAATATTCTTTTCTGATTTCTCTAATAAATTCATTTGGAAAATTCATATAATGGTAGTGTGTCCCAGAACAGTACTAGTACCAGCCACTGCAATCAAGTTGGTGGCAGATTTGATACAGGTCAGTAGCTTGAGCTAGAACATCCAGTAGAGTTATATAACTTGGCAAACGCTTTGCTTTTTCAGTCTTCTGCATGTTCAAAGTGCTTTACTCCTAGCAAATTGAAAATACAGGTTCTGGAGGAAGATGTAACTTTAACTTTGCATTTTCTACCTCCTGCTCTGAAATAACCTCACTTCCTTTCACCATGTCCTACCATGTCATTTGAAAGAGGTCAGAAGCACCTTTTTTATGTCTCAATCTGAGAACCAGATTATACCTGGCTCCATTTGCAAGAAGGAGGGCAAAGAACTTCCCCTTGCACCTACTGCTGCAGAGCCCGCTGCACTGCCCGGTCCCTGTGCCGACTGAGCCCGTGTGGAATTGCTCTCCATCACCAAGGAAACACGGAGGGCTGGGGGAAAGACGCTTTCATATCCCAGCTGCTTTCTGCTGCAGAAGGCAACGTGCAATGATGCTGCCTGGGAAGCACAGGAGTTCTCTCTCCAGGGCACTGAGCTGAGAGAGATTTTCACATTCTTTCACTGCCGTTGCTCCCCAGCGGGCGTGTGACCTTGGGGTGAGTCATTTCCACCTCTCACTCTTTTGCGGCTTCTAATTCTTAACTCAGGAGACCCGCTTGCTATATATTTTTGGTATTCTATTTTTAAAAAGATTCAAAATACTAAAATTTTAGAACATTCTGAAGTTTTTCTGCTACGGCTTCTTGCAAAGTGAAAAGGAAAGCAAACTAATAAACTCTCTAATGGATATCTTAAAAAAACCCAGGGAATGAATAGATGATATAAATGCCACAGGAATTCAAAGAAAGAAAGAAAACGCTATCCTGCCACAGGATTTATCTTTCATGCAACAAAAAGTTGTGAAAAAGTTCTACATTTCTTTGTTCATCTTTGTGTGTTGGGAGGGAGCACTGTGTTCAGTTTCATGAGATTTATGGGTCTTGTTTGGTTTTCTCTGAAGCTGAGAGGGTCAGTATGACACTGATGGAGAGCCACAGACAGAGCTTTTGGCTCCAAAGACATCTTTTCTGGTGTGTTACACAGCTTCTGCTTATAGCCCACCCACCACCTGCCTGGCACCCTGCCACGCGTTCAAATCAACAGCACTTTTCAAAATTTCACACCTCATAGGGATGAGGGGCTTCTCTCCTGGCAGTAGCACAGCAGAAAATTCATGCCTGCACATTGCTGAATGGTAAGAATAGAGAAGAAACACAGAAGTACCAATAAGGAAGCAGCAAGGAATCCCCTTCAGATGCTAATCTATTGTTCCAAACCTATGAGGAAAGCAAGGGAAATCAGACAGGATAGAATGAGGCCAAAATCTCCCACTTCTGTGTGATCTCTGGCTCTGCCGCTGATTATTTCTGGTGTTGTGATCTTGCCTTTTAAAATCTTAGTTTTCCATCCAGAAGATGGAGATGATATTCATATGAAATTAATGCAAAGGAGATTAATTAGTCCTCAAAAGGTGCATGTAAGAGGGCCAAATATTTGGAATAATAGAAGAATCATTGTAATATTGGACATTTTGTATTAACTGTTCTAATTCAACCCTTTCCCCATTCTAATTCTAGTCAAATTACAAGTATGGGAACTCCATTTTCATCTTCTAATTATAATTGCCTCTATTTTGGGATATCCGTTGTTTTTACAGGGTTATGAATATCTGCAGGCCTCACTGACTTCAAGTTTATTGGCATTGAGTAACTCTGGTAATTGGCAGCCTTGTGAGTGTTTTATGTCATCCAGAATCAAGATAGATTTTTATTTTCCAGATTATTATAGATTTAATGTTTTGTTCAAGGAAACATCGAAGACAATGTTACTACAGAACAGGAAGGACAATCCAGAGCCCAAGCTCCCAAATTTAATCAGAGAGAAGTATGTTTTTTAAAGTATTTCTAGCGATACAATGTGTTTTACCTTTTTTTTTTAAAGGAGAAGTAGCATATTTTTATTAGCAGTAGCAAAACTTTCCAAATGGCAAAAGCCACGAATGCATCTCCTTTACCCCAACAAAAGCTCCATTTATTTCGAGTCTCACATACCATTGATATCAAAAATTTATTCCTTAGTAATTACTGGATGTGCGCACAGTCATTAAGCATTAGTGGCTTTTCGTCTTTCTGAAGGATTGAAATTTCCGTGTCTAGCATAAGCAGTATTCTTCAGTTGTGATTTGTTTAAACGCAAAGGGCTTTGCACTCAGAACAAGTGCAATAATTTAAACAAAGTGCTTTTTCTCGGCAGTGTTTGAGGTCACTAGTAATGACAGCTTCAGAAATGGATACAGTCTAGAGCACTTAGGATGGCAGCAGCTCACATCAACATTCGGCGCTCGGTGCCGCTTGCCCACACCTCACCCTCTCTGCAGTCCCCCCTTACATCACATCCTCATGGGGGCTCCGAGGGAGATCAGCCCTAAGTCACCCATCCACAGCTGAAAGCTGTTTGTCTCTCTCAAAACCTCAGTCCTACTTAACCTTTGTGTGTCTGGAGAGCCCGGGAATGGGAAGCGAGGATTCGCAGTGTGAAAAAGGGATTTTCATGTATTTGTGCAAATGAACTTGAGTTACACTGATTTATTTGTGGTTTTTCTTCTTTACATTGTGACAAGTTTCCCTCAGGTGCAATATGTCATTTTGTCACTTCTGTCAGATTCAGTTGCCCTCATTCCCATCACTGCACATTTTTTTTGCTACTGATTTTAGGGGATCAACATAGAGAGTAAACAACACTCAGTGTGAGTAAAAGGGGATAAATGACCCCTATACATGCTCACTCATTTAAATCTGGCATCATTTCATCTGTGTGTAGAGAGCCTCAGGGACAGTACTGTAAGCCTTAGTGCTGGCTCTGCCAGTTGCAGATTTTCCAACTTTAAACAGATTTGTAGCAGTAAGCAGTTCCCAGTTCCCGGAGGGACACAGCAACATGGTCCTGAATTGTTAGTTTTCTCATCTAAAAAGTTTCCCCGAAAACACCAGGGCAAAACCTCATGCAGTTCAAGAAGTGCCTCTGTCCTCAGGTGCCAGCTCTGAGCTTGTCTTGTGACAATCAACCTGTCCCCACAGCTACTCAGCATCACGAGGCCTCTGAAAAGTAAGACCAAAAAGAAACTAATAAAGCGGGGATGGGAGGAAGGAACCATCCCGAATTATACACAAGGGAAGCCTAGGTAGTCCAAAAGCTTTAAAACAGACTCGCCTGCATTCTTTTCTCTTGCGGTAGTAACATCTTTGTTGAAAAGTTGCTGATCTCAAAAAGCTGCTCTGAGGAACTTTTTTTTTTTTGAAATTACTGATTTTTGCAATGATGTAGCCTGTATTTCAGTGTTTATTAATTAGTTACAAGGCTAACTTATTACAGTCAAAATAATTGATATTGCAAGGTTGTGAGGAAAAAAATAAATTTTCATTCTGTAGAGTGATGTGGAAATCACTTCAATTTTCAGGAGAATTATTTCCCCATATTTTTACCTGTTATGCTTAGAAATGTTGAACAATGGAACTAAATAAATTCTGACATATTTTTGAAATTAAAAAGTCACATTAAGAAGCCAGGGCTGACAAGCTGTGTAATGCAGAAATGGGAGCAATTGAAGGCAGCCTAAACCTGATTTTTATATGGTGTTACGATTATCCATCTAGTACAAGCAAATATAACACTTCCGAATTATTCTTTTTTACTAGTCCTAGACTATACATGGTGAGACAACAAGTATATTCAAGAACATATAATAAAACCCCTAAAGTACCTAAATGTGAAAGGGAAAAGCAGATACTATCTGTTGCGGGTATTGCCAGAAGCATTAGTTGAAGCTTGATTTGACTTGCAGATAAACTGACAATCAGAGAGTCTAAAATATGCAGATACACACAGAAAAAAAATCACAGATACGCTACAGGAATGTCATTTAAGCCCTTTCCACTTCAGGCTTTTCAACTAATTAACCACCATTGCAATTCAGCAAAAACCACATCCAAAATGCTGTCACTGGCCTCAGAGTCCTGAGACCATGAAGATTATGACTCCAAATGCAGATGACCCCGGTGACTATGGTGCAGGGCAGCACAGTAAAAGACACAAAGGAGGAGGAGGATTTGTGTAAAGTTGGGGAGCTTTGCCCCTAAATTTCCATCTGTACCATCACACTTCTATTTCTAACCCTGCCTAAAAGCATCTCGAATTTATAAAGTGTTTCTTTGTTTGCATTGAAAGTTGCTGAAGATGTAAAAAGTGCTCCATCTGGCCTGTAATAAGCAGTTTAATGTATGTCCCTGACATACATGTGAATAAAGTCAAGGAGTGTGTAAGAGCCTGGTGAACCTGACTTACAAATAGGATACCCAAGGATCAATACGGTATCCTATATCAATACGGTAAGGTCTTTACCTTAACATATAGTAACTTGGTGAACTGTACATTCACCCAAGAAGTGATGGGCCTGAGTTAAAATCAGTCCTTAGTCTGGGAAGTTTCAAAAACACATCTATTCCAGCTTACAAAAGACAATAATCACCAGTTGACTTAAATGGATAATACGTGAGGTCATATAAGAATATTATGGGTTGGGTGTCAACCTGTTATTTTCAATATGCTACAGTTTACAACCGAGAATGCAGAAATCAAAGGGTAAGAAAAGATAAACACACAAAAAGGAGGTGACTGCAAACTTTTGCTGACTGATCAGAGAGAAGGGCGATTCTGGATTCTCCCCCTCTTATTTGGACAGTTTAAGCATTAAATCTGATAGTAGTTAAAATATGGAATCTGTCCCAGGAATGCAGCTGCAACCCAGACCTTCCCCGTATCAAATGAACACCACAGGCAGTAGGTTGGAGAGCTGTGTTTACATCATTTCTCTTTTTCATGTATTTGTGTGTAGTGGGATCAAGAAGCGGTGTCAGGAAGTGGAGTGCCATGTACCCAGAATAGCTGAAAGTTGATGAAAATTGACCTTCTGTTCTCTGAGGTGAAAGATGTAGGCTGAAATTCTTTCAGACAGGAAGGAATAGTGAACTAAGTCTGTTTTCATGTTGAGTTTTTCACCTACTGCTATGCTATATGAAAGATGGGCAGTATCACAGTGTTCTTTTAAAAGACAGTAATGATCTCTGATCGTATTTTTCAAAGAAAAGAAGAAGGGTATTCCTGTAGACTCTCGATTTTTTCCAGGACAGGTTAAATATTTGTACCTTCTTAGTGGAAGGACATGGCATATTCATCAAGCTCTGGTATTTTTGCAGGGCCTGATCCTTCAGCGCATCAGGTTTATTCCATATCCCAGCAAGTCACTACACACTGACCCATCTTGCAAGATGAGCCGTTCTGTCTCCCTTAGACTACAGTGGTCAGAGATGTCAGAATATGCTCCAACATGGATTCAGGCTCTGGACAGTTTCAGGACGAGAGAATGAAAGGACAAATGAAAGTGGATCATTCGTGAGACAGCACTGAAGAGAGCAGACAAACATTAAACCTGGCACTGCGAAATCACTAAGCCTGTGGGCAGAATCATCTCTCTGATCCTCATGCCCTTTTCCCTGAACTCCAGGCAACTTACACAAGACTTAGGGGGCTCACAAGAGCAAAAAAGGTGCCAAATGCCAGAATACCTGGTCCCATCTCGACCCTGGAATGGTGCTGATACAGAAAAGAAACCGAGCTCTGGGATTGTTGGTGCTGCTGAGCAGCAATAACTGGAACGTTGCCGCTCAAGCTCGAGTATCTCCTACACCTGCTCTCAGGACTGCGTGGTTCAACACTGCCTCTTTTGCCAGCATCATCTTTAACATGGGCATGTTTCTGCTCTGAGACAAACCTCACAGGTAGGAACTAGAGGTTTTTAGGGGCTGTGGGATCTGACTCCTGTTAAAAATCCTAGTCCAAAGTACCAGTTCCGCATTCCACTGATTCATGTTTGTCAAACACGCTTTTATTTAAGGGTCGACTCCTGTTAAAAATCCTAGTCCAAAGGACCAGTTCCACATTCCACTGATTCATTTTTGTCAAACACGCTCATATTTAATCTCAGAGAGTTTAATTTCAGTTAATTTAATTTTGTTTTAACACTTTTGGAATAGCTTCCAAACAATCCTCAAAGGACATATTTGTTTCTTAGCCTGTGTTCTTCTGTGCTGTGTGTGCAATGGGAGTTGCATAATTATTTTGCCCACTTGCCATTCTCAAGTGGCCGGGACAGCTCAAGTTTTTAATAATTTCTGTGGCTGTCAGTATGTCCATTTGTTTAACATTTCTTATGCTGAGAAAAACCAATATTGTCCAAGATAAAGTTGTGGCAGGTTCACTGGGTCAGCAGTGTGACATTATTGCATCAGATTACAATACGATATTAAACTGCTTTTGTTTAATCATGTTCTATCTTCCAATGGGAAAATGCTCTCATTTCCTTTGTATTTCCAACTATAGCAGGCTAAAAATGTGTCTGCTTGATGCAGATCTGAAACTATATATAAATGAAATGCTTCATTTTAGTACTACAAGGTAACAAATCAGATTTGGGGCCTAAAAATGGCTGTAAGAAATGCACAGAATAAAGAAAACCAGTGACTTAGTTGTGCTTTTGTCTCTAACAGACTCATTGCAACAGTTTGCTAAGAGCACAATTAATAGTAGCATTATGCAAAAGTGGACAAATACAGAGAAAGTATTTGGGATGTTTATGCAAATAAAATACGAGTTAGTTGCTGAGGTACCTCTAAATTGGTTTGTTCAAGAACTTTCAGGTGAATGAATTGATATTTATCACAATCCTGGCAGAAACAAAGGCTTCTCAAATAGCATAAGAGTGCCAGAATAGCCACTATGGGACTGTTCTCACAACCGTTTTGGAAAGCTCTCTTTCAAAAATGTCACTTTGCCGGTGGATTATAGCCTACTGTAGTCATATTTCATCCCCCCACGTGATTAAATTTAGTGGATCAATGAAAATGATTTGGGGATAGCCAGATGTCATTGCCTTTTTGTATCCTGGAGTTGTCCAAGGAGAGCCAGAGGGAAATGCAATGGTAATCTGAGAATATTGTCTTCTGTCACGAATTTATGCTCCTGATGCTAGAGGTTATGAACCTTCAAAGCTTCAAAGCTTTATTCAGTATGCCAAGAATAGCTGTGTCACTTATGAGGACTTTTGAAAAGTCCTGAACTTATGAGGAATTTTGAAAAAAAGGGTTTACTTAGTCTAGAAATATGCAATATAAAGATTGTTATAGATGATATAGAGCTGGGCCATAGGTAATGTTTTACATTTGCCTCAAGGAAGAGAAGTCTAGATAGCAGTAAAAAAAAACCTCCCTGGAAAAGATAATTTAGCTTTAGAGCAGGAAAAGAAACTGACTCTATCACTATACATTTTAAAGATGTGGTTAGACCAGTCTTTGTCAGTGATAGTCCAAATATTGAATTTTTCCTCAGACATGGGGTTTATAGCTGTGAATAGATTCTGTAGCAAGATACAGCATTTTCCACATAGAGTTTTAATGTACAGGAGATACAAGTGGATTGCGAAGGCTGTGGGAGCCTGGCTTTAAAGGTGAACCACGATCAATGTGTAACATAATACCCTTTCGGTCATGCAGGGCTTGTGCCCACTCCGAACAGCTCATGGAGAAAATACTGCACAGAAAACTTCATCGCATCGTTTAGTATAGCTGGATGATAACTTGGTGGATGCTAAATCTTAGGAACAGGAATTGATGCATTTGCAAATGGTTGGTTGACTGTAAGCATGACTTTGTCAATTTAAAATTAAAGTCAAAAAGGAAGTGATTTATCGTAGTCACTTTATCGGAAAGGAAGATATTCTCATCATAAAAAGGGATGTATTTAAGAATTAAAGGAGCTTCCTAAAAGCCTACTTCTATTATAGCAACTTGGTTCATTATTTACCAAACAAACAAGCAATTGTGTAGCGATTGGAAGTAAATCTTCATCTCCACTCACCAGCATCATAGCCAGGTAGGATGATATGTGTGAATACAATTCAAAATATACTGTTCTACTTATCTAAGTACTTACAGTAGTATTCATGATTCATAATGATTCTGAAAAAAAAATAATCCAGAAAGCTAAAGCTATAGACCAACTAGTGTGCTACCTTACTCTCTTACTTCTTGCCTTTCTCTCCCTTTTATATTGCAAAGACAGTGGAAAATGGATTGCAGTAAGCCAACACTAAATGATGCTACATACATAAGCAATGACAGTTGTCTGTTTTGTCACCTTAACTTTTGGTAAAACTTCACTATCTGCCTGTCCTGAATAGATGAATTTTATATTCTGCAGAAACAATTGCTTACAAATCCTCTTGCAAAGTAGTGGTTTGGCTGTGATGCAGCTGAGATAAAAGTTAACTTGAACTAATCACTTCCTTGAAGTGTCTGGGCAAACATACACTCTTCTGATGGTCATTTCTGTCATTATTCAGTAATGCAGGTCATAATAAAATCATCAAAAAAATAGTTATGGGTTCTAAGTGAACAACCACATGTAGCTATTTTACCCTGTGTTATTGACCATTCCCTCAACAGCAGTCACTTTGCATAGTCAGACCAGTTGGGAGTTCGGGAGGTCTTCAGTCCAATCTCCTGGTCAAAGCAGGACAACTGTGAGATCAGAAGCTTCTGAATACTTCTAAAGCGACTTACCTCTCAAACATTATTTAACAGAACAGTAAAATGCTGATCTAGCTCGGAGCTTTTAGGTACTATTGGAAAAAGGGACGTGAACACTGCAATAACTGGACTAAAGAATCAGGCATCCAGCATCTTGTGTATTAGAATCAGGGTCTAAGTAACCTTTACAAATTTAGTTCAATTTTACTTTACATCCAGTTGCAAAATGCCTTTAATTTTTGACTGTACACATTCAGTATGAAATGTATTGCTGCACATGCATTATTACATGGCAGTTACTTTTTGCAGGGAGTAAATACAGAATGCACCAAAATACAGCTGTACTATGTATCTATGTATGGAGTAGCTGGCATATGGACACAGACTGACTGTGCATGTGCAGGAAGAGATGATTTGCTGTGTATTTCTATGGTGAGCAGGTTTCTATTAGTGAGTGAAATAGTGAGTCACTGTTTCAGGTGAGATAGCCCTCTGCAAAGAAAGAAAACAAAGTTATACCTAGGGCTCTTTAGGACGTTTCTAAGAAATTGCCTTGTCAAACTGAAGAATGGAGTTAAGGGCAAGAGACACATCTGAAGCTATCCAAATAGCCATTTGCACACTGAAAGAGAAGTACAAAACAGTATATCTGGTCTTCCTAAGTCAAGAAGTGATTTTTTTTGTGGCCTAGGTGTTATAAAACAGTAACATGTGATATAAATGTGTTTCGTCTCTATACTTCTTGCTGATACCGGGCCTTCTGAATAGAGAGCAGCAGGAACCTGAGCTCCAGTCTTGAGCAGTGTCTCAGGTTCTCTGGTGTTGATTGATAAATCATGGATCTCTTCTTTTCAATTTCACTTTGCATAAAATTGAACAGTTGTTAGAACAAATTAGAACAAATCTTTCAGTCTGTTCCCTTCTAGCTAACTTAACCAACAGACTTATCTGAGAGATGTGTCCATACCTCATCCTTTTCAGCTGTCTACACAAAGGAACCATCGTTTAAATCTCCTGTTTTTTTTTTCAAAGTCAGGAAAACTCCTGCCTGTCCTGTTCTGGTATTAACTAAAGGTTCCTCAGACCTGATCTCATTGTTGTTCCATATACATAAATCTTCCTTAGTCAATAGTACTTTTTCTGCCTAAAGGAATGCATGATCAGCTGCATAGAGAAGCATAAAATAGATTTTTCTGCTTTGGATCCTTAAAATGTTTTTCTCAGGAATTAATTCCCAAAGCTCTATGTACCTTGTAATTCTTTGCCTGCACTGAATATCTTTCCTGTATTTGTTACTTGCTGAAGAATAGAGGCTTCAATTTCATTTTTCAAGCATAAATGGTCTGAATTTTAGCTTTTCTGTTTGCTGTATGTCTTTATTTTAACATATTGGCATGATACATTCTCTCTCTTGTAAGAAGTTTGTATAGAATAATGCTAAGTCGCCAGGCAGAGGTTCAGGTAGATTATTCTGACGTAATCTAGCACAAAACCGTAACAAACCACCTTATTGCAGCCATCTGGCAATGGGGCAAAGAACAGTAATGCAATACAGTAAAACTGTGTAATAGCTAGTAGTGCAGAATTTTGTTAGCATGCTCTTCCAATGCTATAACTCTACTTGTACTGGCTATGATACATCTGCTAAAAATGGCATGAAGTTCTCTGGGATATACCAGACAAATTGGAAATCCTCCAACGAAGAAGAACTAAAAGAAAAAAAAAAACACAGAGGTGTCATTAATGAATATGAAACACATTCAACAACAAGCTGGCCAGAAGGGATATTTCTTCTGAATGTCCTCATATGCCATTTGGCTGGTATCCATTTGGTTATGTCCCTTCTTAGTAATCCCTCTCTCTAAGTCTGAATGGTATTGGTAGTTATTTTTGAAATGCATAAGCTCTTGAACTCAGTTTTTGTAGGAATAAGTTTCATATGTTATTTATACAAAAATTCTTTAAAAATTATTTCTTTCAGTTTTGTCTTCTAGCCAGTGTCCAACCCCATAATGTGTATTATGGGAGAGGTGACAACTAAGCTTTATAGCTCATATTCTCTGTATCATTTTCTATACTTCTATTAATTTTCTCCTCTGAAGATATTTATTCTAATCATTTTAATGTTTCCTCACCTTGAAATGTTCCCGGCCTCTACTTAAAGATGGTGCCCTTTCTCTGGATCCTTTCTATTTCTAGTAAATCAAGCTGGATGCAGTATTCAAGCTGAATGCACACCATTGCCTTAGGCTGGGGCGTTATAATGCTTCCAGCCTTATATCTGAACCCTTCCTTCATATATCTAGACATTTTGTTTGCTTCTTGATCACTGCTGTGCATGGAGCAGATGTTTTCATGGGGTTGTCCACAGTGACACCAAGATCTTTGTCATGAGTGATTGCATGTGAGTGATTATAACTCAGCTATGTGTATGAACAGTTAAATTGTCCTTTCCAGTGTGTATCACCTTGAACTTTTCT
This sequence comes from Tinamus guttatus, assembly GCF_000705375.1. Next base: position 140,184 of record NW_010583645.1, on the reverse strand, counting down.
GCAGTTAATTTTATCTGTCATGGATGTAATGCAGACACTTAGTTTAGTTTGGCCGTTCTCCAAAGTCCTATTTAATCTTGGCTAATGGAAATTATGTCACATAAAATATACTTTTTCTGGGCAAAAAAATGTTTTGCTGCTAAAGACTTTGTTCCAAATTATTAACAGTATTTATTGCTATTTCTCTCAGCCACTGCCTGGTCTTCACAAGATATTTTTCAAGTCCAGAAGAAACAAAGACCTATCCTCCAAGGAGTTTGGCTTCTAAACAAGCTTTGAAATAAGAGATCCACAATAAAACTGAAATACTCAGTGTGGTAATTGCATACACCTTGTTTAAAAACAAAAGCATGCTTGCCATTTTAATAGGTTTTGAAAAAAAAAATCTTTTTTACTTTGAAACTATTCAGTGTATATCAGCTGGTATCCCAGTAGGCAATATAACATATTGTGAAACAGTTTCATTGCTGTTGTAGATTCCTGTGACAGCCTTCCCTGATGAAATGTCACTATCAAATCTGATCCTTCTCTTTTTATCTTTTTACCAGTTTTTAACTCCGGGCAGGACTTCACCCTATGACAGATTAGTTCCTTAAGCAGCTTCTTGCAAAGAATGATATTAAAAGCTTTTTGCAAATCTAATAATTAACTGGCTCTCTTTTAACCACTATCTCAGCAACATCCTTAGGCTTGGATTCAGCAGTCAATCTGTATTTAGCAAAATACTACATTGCAAACTAAAAATTAAATACATGCCACAGTGCATGGCTGAAGAGAGATGGACTTAAGCGTGGTTTCAGCTCTGCTGCACAGGGCACTTACAGAGCTGCTTAAGCAGAAGCTGAGCAGAGATGCTGAGGTTCATAGTATTCTTTAGGCTGTTATCTTAATCTCTCAGCCTTCCTCATTTTCTCTTTCCTCACAACCACCTGCTATGGAGTGTCTAATATGTTAACTTTAGTCTCCTGGGACCCTGTCTCCTTTGCCTTGCTACATAACTATCTATCTGACACGTAGTTCAAGTAAACATCCACCTCCAGCTGAATTTTCTAGCTGGCTTATTGTAGGAATATTTACCACCACTTCAAGTAGTGACTAGAAGCAATTTATCTGGGAAATGCAGCTCCGTGTTTTATTAATATTTTTAACTGTAATATCTTAATGGAATTGGCATTGCCACATTCCACTCTTGCCTAGACTCAATGGACAGATGTCTAAACACTGGCCTGAAAGTAAGATGAGAAGTGTTCGTTCTGCTGCAGCTAACGCCCAATGAAAAAAAAAAAAAAAAAGTTTTAATATATCTGTTGTGCTTGCAGATACGTAACACTCCTGATAGCACACAGACCATCCAAACAATGTTCAGTGATAATTCTTTGCTTCCTCCTTCTTTCCCCATTTTGTCCTTACCAATATTCTGCAAATTATTTCCAGGTCTAGCATCACAAAAGGATTCATGTAAATCAGGGTTCTCAGTTTCCCCATCACCAACTTGGCAGTGGTAGCTGAACAGAAGAGCCTTTTACAGCATTGAATGAAGAATAAATCTATAAAAATGTAATTAACCTTTTCAAAGCTTATTGAATCCTTGCTGAATTTAATCACAGTTTTTGTAAGTTAGGAAATGCTTGGAATATTTTTGAGTCTTATACAATAGTTTCAATTGGCTATATATACAAACCATGTTTGTAAAATTAGATTAATAAATGCTTCTATTAGGATTTACTGGCATAGAAATTCCCATCTACATGTACAGACAAAAAAACCCCAAAATGTTTCTGCTATAAATACAGCTTTTATTTATTTTCCCCAGATACAGATATCTAAGAAAGAAAAAAAAAATGCAGAAAAGGTGATACAAATCAATGCATGGAAACAAAGTAGTAACATATATTATTTTCTACTGACAGAGCTTAACACAACTTGTTCTTTTGCTCCCATAGATGTCACTATGAGTTATGTCAGTTCATGCTGAAAGAGTGGATGCAAAATGAGTTGCTCTGGATTGATCTGTTCCTGTTCTTTGTTTCAAGAGGATTTAGCTAAAAATTTTACTCCAAGACTAAGGACCTACCAAAGTTCCTTTGCTATTTGTAGGCCTTATGGCTGTCAAATCTCCATCTCAGAGTCATTGACCAAGACTCCATTGAGTTAGGTAATATGTACAAAGACCAAAAAAGGATGTTGTAGCCCTGAGAGCTTCCGTTTGAGAATAAAAGGGGACAAGACAGTAAGAAGGGATGTGTCTGAGAAGAGTTCAGAGGTAGCACCTGCCTGTGGGGACAGACCCATGTCACAGCAGGTGGGCCTGAATGACAGGCTGGGAGTGATTTGATCCACAGAGACAGAGAAAGGAAGCAATAGGGAGGCTCTGGAGGGCAAGATGAAGATCCATGAAGGCCACGATGAGCAGAACAAAATCCAAATCTGGAATAGAAATCTTGAGTTAGAATTCACCTTGAAATGGACATCTGGGTTGTGTTTATAAGATTAGTCTTGAAGTTAGGATCAAAACTGGAAGCACAGACCAAAGTTGGGATATCTATAATGGGGTCTGTCCCTTGCAGGCCTCACATTCTGCTTTTGTAACTCCTCAGCAAGAATTATTGACCCAAGTATCACTATTTGAGAGCAAATAGTGATACCTGGCTGGAGTGGCCACAGAAGAAGCCAACACTGAACTTCTGCAATTCTCTCTTACCTTTGGCTGAATTTTGTACTCTCTGTTTTATTCCTTGTTAGACAGACAAAGTTGTAGGGTCAAAACCTGCTTTCCTACTCATACTCTGTCCCCTCCTTGTCCCAGCTGAAAATGAAATATAACTAGATTCCATGTATATCTTTTTAACAATCTGCAAGGAACTTATTGGATCTGCTTTCCTTACTCTATGGTGAAACCCACATTGGAGTGGCTTCCTTTGCCTCTAGAAGAATTCAAGAAGAATCCTGGCATGCCCTACACGTAACGTACTCTCCTAGCATGCCCTCCTTCCTGCTCTATCTATTTCTTTTATCTTTCCTTCTCCACAGAAATTTTAGTGTTTCTTTTTTTCCTGATTTCTTTGAGTAGGATTTTAACAATCTGAAGAGTAAAATTAAGGGATATGAAAACTGCCTTTTTTTTTAACCCACTTTCCGCATTAAAACACAGCATTTTTTTTTATTGTACTCTGCTTTTTAGCTAAGATAAAGTCATAAATTTTCTATTTATTTAAATAAAAATAGGACATACTTGTTTTCCATTCATGAACTCACTTGTTACAATCAAGATACTTCAGGATGTGGGCTCAGAATTTCCAAAACACTGCATAAATCTCCAGAGTAAATATGATGGCCAAAGGGTTCATCTCTTCGCAACACTGTGATTTTAGTCAATAAAGTAAAAGGTCAGGTGTGCAGTAAATTATTTGAGGCCAGGCCAGTAGCCTTATAAATCTTGCTACTTTCATGCCAAAACATCAGATACTTCTTTTCTAATTGTTTATCTCTCTGTATGTAAATTATATATCCTTATATAATTAAGGCTATCCTAAAATAATAATAATAACTAAATAAAACAAAGTAGACACAATTCTTTGAAAGAGGCATTTCAATGCAGGTGTGTGGATTGCCACAGAAACAGGGAAGGAACAAATGTAACAAGTGATAATTACGCTGCTCAGCCTGGTACTAGGAAGTGCTCAGGTGATTACAGTAACAAAATCTAAAAAAAAGCTTTACCATATGGAAGAAAAGTGATATTAAAATAATACTGAAAGTTCAAGACTGTTTATAAAAAACATAACAATTTTTCCCCCTTCTATCTTGAAAATAATTATTTCAAGAGCTGTTGTTTACATCACGGTGTTCCTGTTCTTTGTCTATGCAGAGATGGAAAACCATCACTGCTGAAATACCACCTCATCAGCTGGCTAAGAACAACTCATCTCCATTAGATGCTTATTTGTACCAGCTGAGATTCTGACCACAGATGCTGTCCCATTAGTGAGTAGGAAATGAGCATTCACATGAAGCAATAAGAATGACCTGAAAGAAAGGGAGCCTCTTATAAACTATTCATGGTCAGAACAGCAGAAGTGCTAAATGCCCCTTTTGCTGGATACTCTTATCTTCTAGACAGCTCTCTAACAGTAGGAAAGAGGAGGTAAGACTGGCCACAATTTCAGTACTGCATTACTGATGATTAGGGAAAGCACAGTTTAAAAATGGCTTTTATGTTTTAGTGACTCATTTTTTCTTCTCTGTGTACAGTCTTGTGTTTTGGTTACTGTTAGTCCAGCTAGAAAGGAAGCAAGAGATAGGAGAAATAAAAACAAGTGTTTGAAACCTTTTGATATAAAGCAGTCCCAAGCAATGGTTTGAGAGGATATCACATGCTATGTATCTCATAGATTCCAAGCTAGCAGCAAATGCTGCTCCTGTTGAGGAGCTGGGAATCTTCATTTTGCAGTGGCAAAGTTTCCCTACTTGCTTCCTGGCTCAGTGAATCATAAGATACTGTGGTCTCAGCTTACAGAGGAGCACTATTCGTTTTGCATCCAACTGAAAGCACCCTCATCAAAAGCTAGAAAAATTCCACACTTGGGCAAAATGAGGAAAAGCTCTGCATGGTTTATATTTAATATAACATATTGTCTGCTTGAAGTCATTCTGAGATTTTGAAATTTGGAAGGAACTCAGGGAGAGAAATAGACTGCAGGGTACAATGCAGGTGAGGACGGCATTGAAATGTAATTTTTCATCTGGTTATGAAGTTTATTCTGTGAATATCAGTGCCAGGTGGGGTTTTTAAATGAGACATGTATATACTCCTCAGCTTTTCCAGAAAAGCATCAGCACCCTTCACAGTAGTAGCACAGGATGCAAGAGCATTAGAATATAGGATACTGATACTAGTACTTCTCAGTATATCAAGTATATGTACTGACATTTTGCAGTAATGATAATTACCATGGGATGTAGGACAAATAGGTTTCAATGGGTCTTTTAAAATTCCATTTTAAATACTGCCAGGAAATGACAAATGTGCAGGGAGAGCATAGTAAAGGAAATTGTATTATCCACATGTGCATTTAGCTTAGAAAGGGCATTGAGTACTCCTAATGCTTGTCAGCAATGCCATGAGATTAGCTCACTGCAGGTTCCCAAGAGCTTGCCAATTTATAATGTTTAATTCTATATGTCTTACATTATAATTCATTTGTAGCTTGAGTTTTACTACTGTTAAGGCATTGTAATATTTCCCGAATTTGAGATAAATTGTAACCAAATATAAATAACCCACTAAGATGATTATCTTTTCCAGTAGAAAACAAGTTAGCCCAAACTGTTTTAAAAGGGGACTGTTAATTCTTTTTCCATTTTAGTTGTTTTTTTTTTCCTTTGGGCGGGGGGGAGTGGTTGTTTTTATATAGGACTAAACATATTTTCCATGGTGGCTCTGAGCCAAAGAGAAGAGAAAGTCTAATAATTATCAATCACTCTGTTCTGCATTCCTCAAAACAGGAATTGATAAAGGCAAGGATTGCCATGACTGATGTTATATATTAAATGTAAACGTTGCCATCAATCCGCTCTTGTTACCAAGAGGGGCCTGCCTCCCCAAGCCTAATTTAATTTCCCTTCCCTTTTGCTGGGACTTTTCCCAAGTTAGTTACTCAAAGCAGAACAACTGGGAATTCATGGGTTACTTTGTCAGCCATCAAATGTGCATTAGTACATGAGGTAGAGGAATAAATATCCCTTTTACAAGGGCTGATCCCATTTAAGATCAAGACCTCCTTAAGCTAAGTTTGATGCCGATACACAGGCAGAGATGGGCCTTGCTTGCTTGAAGAAGAAACAGATATAAAAAGCTAAACTGGCTTTGCTGGAGTAATAAGCCAGAAAACCTCTTCCCGAATCCTAAGACTGTCCTCTCTCTGCCTCTCTTGGCTTTTCTTTTTTTTCTTCTTCTTCTTTTTTACAAGATGTTAGCGTTTCCTAACATACCCCTATACTGCAGGATTATACTGCAAGTTCTGCTCTACCCTTAAATATCTACAGACAGAACTGTAGTAGACAAGTGAAAGCTTTTTTTTTTCTTCTTCTTTTTTTTTTTAAAAAAAAAAAACAGATTTTTATATATTGCAGTGTCCTTTAGATGTGATAATTGTTATATTTGTACTAGGTGCAAATGCACAGAGACTTAAGTCTTCAGCTGTCGGAAGTTGTTCTGCCTTTCAGTGGCTCTTAGGTTTTTGCTTCTCGGGAATTCCAGTGGTTCAAACCAAACAGGTCGGTATATCCGACCTGTTTTCTCTCTGCCATTCTAATCAGGAAGTCTCTCTTACCTTCTCAAATGCTCCTGAGGGCTTAAAATAGATGCACTGAGGGCACAACTGCTCTGCACTCAGAAAGTGCAGAAGGACAGTGTGAATAACGAGGGAAACAACAACGGTGTCAGCGGGAATCTGCCTGTCAGCACCACACTGTAACTCCCAGACCTGCCTGGGTATCAGCTGCTCTTGGATTGAGCTGAGCTGAGACATGGGGCTGTTGCTCATGTGAGGGCTGATGCGGGCCATGACAAGCGTAGGGTGGGATAGGGCAGGGAGGAATAGTGCTTGAAGTGAGGCTTGATGGTGCTGTCCCTGCTTGTCTCCGTAACAGAATTTTGAACATGAAGAGGAAAGAAACAATCTCTGTAAAAGTGTGAGAAATAGCAGAGTGGCACTTGCCAGGAGAGAGATCTCCTATGCAAATGAACCTCTACTGCAGAGTTCCCCTCTTTCGAGCACTGTGAGGACACAGATAGATCTGCCTTGATGTGGAATCCCTGCACTTCCTTGAATCCAGGTCCCAAAGTCAGAAACTGGGACATGATCGTGATTTGGATCTGTGCTGGGACTTGTTGGTTGCTCATCTGGTTATGAGTCTGTGAAGTGCTCTCAGTGTTTTCAGGAGCAGTGGCCTAGCAAGGCCCTGCTTTCTCTAGGGGAAGTCAGAACACACTGGTGTATGTCTCATTTTTTTTATTTACACATTCAGGATACCCTCCAATTCACCAGCAACATGTAATGGGGTCTTGTAGGGTGGTCCTTGTGAGGCCAAGCTGCAACCAGATACTACTTCATGCAGTAGGTTTCTACAGTCCTCTCCCTAGTATCCTATGGCAAGAGCCTCCTTTCCCAGCAAGTGACATGATGGGATGTGATGCAGCCTCCATCCTCTCAGAAAGGTAGAGAGAGGCAGAGAAGAGCGGGGTAAAGCTCAGGGTTGCACAGACCTGCTTTGCCAACATACAGCCACTATTTGCATCAGTCTCCTATGAAATAATGATGACTCACTCTCCAGACAGTAACTTATTTATATGCCTGCTTTAATGTTTTGCAAATCACTGCCTTAAAAAATGCCCAGCTGGAAGACAGAAAGGCTTGGGAGACAGAGAGGCAGCTTGACAGAGAATCAGATTAAATCAAAATGACATGGAATTTGACAGCGAGTGCACGTGGTTGGAAATAGAAAACGCAGCCCTCTCCCAAGCAGAGAGCCTCATTGCTAGGACTGGTTGTTGTAGGTTTGGAGACTGTGATTTTAGTATATCTAGTGAAAAAAATAAAGAGGAACAGAGACATTGGCTTATATTCAGTGACAGGATTTCTTCCAGTCTGGAACATCCAGTTAGCTCATAGCTTTTAAAGCCTGGAGGGACTACTTTGATACCCTAGTCTGACCTTTGAAAAATATGTGTATGCCTCATTACAGCAAACCAGCAGAACCAGTACGAGAGAAGAAATGTGGCAGAAATGTGTAGGGCTTGTGGACTGAGAATCAGCACAGGGGCCACAAAGCAGGAGTCTGCCCGTGTCGGACGGGAGATGGCAGCTTGGCTTTGCTTTTGGGGTTGGAAACAAGGCAAGGGTGAGACCTCTGCTTCGCTCTTGTTTCTGTCAGCGAGTATTTCTCTCGCTCGCATGTGTGATTCTCCCAGCAGTGTCCCAGGGGAACACCTACCTTTAGAAAGCACGTTCAGCTCCGTAGTTGGTACTTCACAAAGTACCAAACAGGGGATATCCAAGGGACAGGGGCACTGATTCCATTTCAAAGGCAATGGGGACTGGGTCTCCAGAGTACTCTCAGTGCTTCTGAAAATCTTCTCTAATTATGGTTAGTATTAATGCACCTTAATTAATGAAGCTGATGCCTTTGGTTATTGCCCTAGGCTGTCCCCTGGTTCCCTTCACCTGCTTGCCTGGCTGCACAGCACTCTGGTAGCCATGTAGCCTGGAGGAGCTCCAGCTGGGATAGGTCGGCAGCTCATAGCCTTCCCCTTGTGAGGATTATTAGCTTTAATATGTCCTGTCTTTATTGGTGCAACCTCCATATGAACCCACCCGTCTTTCTCCGTGCCTGCATGCAGACCTATAATGCACGACTCTTACTGTGAGGAGCTGGGGCTTAAAACCCAGCCAGTGGTTTTTTTATTTAAATCAAGAACTTTGACCACTGCGTTCGCTGCTTTCACAAGATAAATTACAGTTGTCGGTGGCCAAACAACAGGCTTGCAATTGTTATTGTTCCTTCTGAAAGGGGTCAGATGCTTCATTGAAGATTTAAATGCAACTAAGGGAATGCTCGCATGGCTGGTGCAGGCACTTCCAGCTTCCTCTGCCCGAGCCTGAGCCGGCTGGATACAAGTCAGCTCCTGTCAGGAAACCATAAAGCCTCGTAAGTCTTATGTAGTTACTCTTCTCCAGAAGTACTAATGTGCTAATGTGATTATGCAACTTCTGGACTGGAGCACACAGAGAAACACGAGTCTCTGAGCATGTAGATATAGTGATTTTTTTTTTTCCTTAGATGACCACATAGGGATGTTTTTTTTAGTTTGTGCTTTCCAGAAAACTACACAGAAATCAGAACCCCCTATATTTTACTTCTCCCTAGCTCAGCCACTGGCAAACAGATCTCTGTTGCTTTTGTTTACGTTCTTCTGCACGTACGTTTTTGTCCTGAGCTGATTTCAGATGCAGAGGTCCTTTGACTGGAAGAAAACTGCAATTGGAAAAAAATAAAATAAAAGGTGTTACCTTTGAGTTTTCTTCATTCTGGATAATTAAGAAGCATAGAATGGCATATTTTTAGTGCTAAATTAATAGTTTCTGTGTAACTGTAGTTACTAGGAGGGACACAGTAGCCAATTGTTTAAAGCATCTTGTGATTAATCCTGGGGTAGAAAATCAGTGTCTGGATTTGTCCCCCAGCTGACTCACCCATCAACGGGGAAGTGATGTTCTGAGGTCAGCATTGGCTCACCTGTCTTTCAGCTTTTGCAAAATTAGGCATCTTGTCATTGTAAGGCATCTGGTATTTTTTAGTAATAAGTTGAATGCACATCTGGAATAACCTGAGGCTTTCCATTCCCTATAGAAGGGACACAGGTAATTAATTGCCTTAGACTAAACTCCTAACTTCATTAAGCATCCAAGAAGTGACCTTGAGCTTTAAAAGTAGGCAGGCATCTGTAATGTTGGCCACTGGTGTGACATGGTGGTCTGATGCCACTTGAATTCAATGGTCTTTAGCTTTTATTGGGAGCTGCCTTTTTTTTTTTAAAAAAAAAAAACAGTTAACAGCAACATTAGGAGGAAAACCTCGCCAATGATATTCATGCATCAGTTACTTGCTGATGTGACTTTAGGCTTGTTGTTGTTGTAGCTGCTGTGCAAAACCTGTAGCAGGTTTTATAAATTGAGATAAATCAGATCCCAGCCAGGTCTGTGATTTTTATATGCAGATAATCATCCCAGACCATAGCAGAATTCAATTAGTATCTATTTAGTCTGTAATAATTCATGCAAATTCATGTAAAACTCCTTCCATCAGCTGGTCAGAAAGGGTTTGTTAATAAATCCTAGTCCAGTGGCTGCTTTATAAATTAGAAAAACATCTGGATTTGGGGTTGAACTGTGTGTTTAAGATACCAGCTGTGGAAGGCAGGGCAGTGTGTGAAGGGGCCCTGCTGTTGTAGCGGGTGGTGAGATTTCCCCAGGAGATCTCGGGTAACACAGGTGCCAGTAACCTAGGGAATTGCAAGGACAAATGGAAATGGAAACTGCATGTGGAGGGGGCTGCCTTCTGCCACTGGCTTTTTGTAGGAGCGTGCACATCCAGGACCCACATGGCATCCAAGTAAATGTGACCTTTCTGAGGTGCAATTCAATTGCCCTCATTATGATTATTGCAAAGGGTGCTGTTATCTTCAATTTGTCTCCTTTTCTGCTTGTTACTGTCTCTTTTTTTTTTTTTTTTTTCCCTGCTGTTCTTCTGTTTGACTAGATGGCTGCTGAGAGCATTCAGTTCCACTTAGTTTTGAGTTCAGTGAAACACTTTCTGACACACAGAAAAAGCTAGCTTCAGAAATTCCTTCTCTCCTGTTTGAGGCGTGTGTTTGCTTGTATACCACCATGTGGAGTATACTCAAACTTTGCTGCTCAAGAGAAAGGGAAGAAGCTTGTTTTAATCCCCAAGCATTTTGCAATTGCATAATGCAATTGATAGATTTTCCTTTTCATTGATCTTGGCCCTGTTTATAGGTAATGTGGAAAAATAGGGGCAGGTCAGGTATGGTCTTCCTTATCCTCTAAAAGTCTCACCTAGTAAGCTTCAGGGCTGGTCACTTATTGACCTTTCCATCCTTGCCTTTATCCTCAGCCTCCCGATTGCCAACCTGGATTCTTCAGTCTGAGACTTTATTTTAAAAATATGCAATTCCAGCCAAAAGGATAATCCTACCTTTCAACACCTGCTTTACCAGTTTAAGATTTCTCTTGAGCACAATGGTACCACCACTAATTTAGAACAGGTCTTTCTGCACCATTGCCATTTACCTAGAAAGGACAGAAAGTATCAAAGGAAAAAGGAAGTCTTTCTTTCAAGATTTCAAGATTTTCTGTCTTTGTCACTTGCATCCAATCTATCGAGTTCTGCCTACTTGAAGTATCCCAATTGATATCACCTAGAATTGTATTTCTTTTCCATGGCCATGCCATGTTGGTGGGATAGTCATTCTCTAATTGACTATAACGCTCTGGTCTATTTTTCTATCAGTTGTTTGCACAAATAAGCTTGCAGCTTTGTAGTAAAAATTTTTTCTAGTCTCCAAGTGTGTGACCTTACAACTTCAAAGCATTGAATCTTATCCCATTTCTGTAATTTCTGTCTCATTTAATTATTTCAGTAGAAAGTTGTACTCCTCTGTACCAGTGATGCCTTCCTTTTTTTTTTTTGTTTTGTTTTTTTAATCAGTCAGTTTAATTAACACTCCAGCTTTTTGCCAAGTTTATTAGCGAAAACATCAAACAAGATCATCCTCAGCACCCAGTCCTTGAAGGTCTTCTCTGAATGTCTCCTTCCTTTTCCTGCAGCTCAGCTCACTGCCATCCTCTCATTGTCTCTCATCTGCTTTTACTTGGCTTACAACTGTTCTTCTCCCTTAGCTCTGCTGCTGAAATAAGCTCTTGAATGCATGTAACAACAAAACTCTCTTTCCCAATCTGATGACAAAAGAGGTTACTGCTATGGTATCAAGGTTCCTAACCAATGCTATATGGCGTTAAGAACTGTATCCTCTTTGACAGATGGCGTGTGCTTTGAATGGGAGGTTGGACTAGATGAAGCCCTGAGGTTCCTTCCAACAAGATTTTACTCCATGATAAAAACAGACTTGAGAGGCTGAGGACTGCTGGGAGGCTGTTCCCCAGCTGGGCTAAGGGAACAGGCTCCACAGAGAGGAGGCTGTACAGCCTCCATCCCTCTCCAAGCTGGGCAAAGCCTCGAGTAACTTGATGTGACCCCAGAGCTGATCCTGCCCTGGGCAGGATGACTAGAGATCTCCAGAGGACCCTTGAAGCCTGACTTTTCCTATGACCCTACGAAGCTACATCTTGCATTCCTTCATCTACCTGAAGATTATGTGTCCAGGCTAAGATACCACTCTAGATTACCTTCATAGGCAATAGAGAGAAAGAATTTTCTGCAAAGGCCAAGCTTCCTATGTAGATATTTATTGTAGTTTGATGTGAATCCCCTATCACTTTTAACAACTCCATAGAGGATGCTTATAAATGCCTCGTGTGGTTTAGTCATGACTTTAGATGGGTAAAGTTGAAATGAATCCTGCCTCACTGTACTGCATATTTACAAGCTGTTAAGCTGAATTCTGATTGCGGTTATGCAGGTATGCATATGGATTTACCCTTTCAAAACTAAGGACCCCATCAACAACCAAAAAAAAAAGCATCTTCTGTTTGTAGAATTTTCTTGCCAGTATCATTTGATATAAAAAAGCATCTTTTCACCCAGTCAGTCTCAGCTTGTTAGCAAAAAGCTTTCTGCATGTAGATGTTCTGAGAACATAAAATAAAGCTGCCTGAATAGTTAGAACAAACCTCAAGTTCCTCACATAGGCCCAAAACAAACCACTGCTCGCCTGTAGCACACCACACTGTCTGCACTCTCTCCCAGTCTATAAATAGTGACTGCGCAGGGAAACCGTGGTAAAATATCGCCTAGGGATAGAGGGTTACTGAGATCATGATGCAACGCCTGGAGCTAAAGGCTGAAACTCTCAGTGCAAAAATGAAGCAATTTTTTTTTCTGTCCTGAGGGCAATATTTCACTCTGCAGTTGCTCAAAACAAAGGCAAAAGAAATATTATTGAGAGTCTCCCCCATGATTTTGTGTGAGACACACACACACACACACATATATATAAAACCCACTCAGTTTTATTCTATATGCTATATTCTCTCTTTTGTGCATCAGCTATGAATAATATGCAACTTCAATGTGTTTCCTATATATATAACTAGAGAATAAGTAGAAGAAAGAATGCTGAGGCTGTAAAGTCTAATATTTAAAACTCAGGAAATGCCACTGTTAAGACTGTTCATGCAACTTGACCTTGGCTCTCTTGCATTGCTGCCCTGCATTGCAGACATTGCATGTTGTTTTCCTGCAGTGTATGCTACAACAGCCCCATTTCAGTCTGCTGCTTTGTGCCCCACTAAAATGTATCACGCTTCCAAAAAGCGTTTACTCCACAGCCTGCTTATTTTCACTTTATATTCAAGTTTTTGACCCCTTTTCTCCTTCACTCCCCCCAAAACAAAATAAATGAATAAACCAACTAATGAAAGTAGGGCTAATGTGAGATTAGCAAATTTTTTTTACTATGAATAGTAGGAGAGCCAGGAATATTGCTGACCTTAGCAATGTTTTGACCTTTACGTGAGAAAGCTCTGTTTAAGTAGATAGTGACTACAGAAATCCTTACACCCTTCCACAGAACCCTTGAACCGCAGGAGTGTTTTCATGGGATTGTGTGGAGGCTGCCCTGGCCTCGAGGTGCTCGGAGCTCCAAAACCAAGTGCTGTTTCTATTGCCTATAGAAAAGCGACTGCGATACAGGCTTTCCCAAGGTTGCAAAGGGCGTTTGCAGCAGCAGGCTTAGGAAGTGATGGAGCCCATTGAATCAGCACTTGAGCTCCTTAATTGCAGGACCATTCTGCTGATTTCCTCTTTTCTCTTTTCCTTTCCGTATTTTTTTTTTCCCTTCTCAATTTCTACATCAAATAGTGGGATTACCCTAGGGACGTGCAGGCTACAAATGTCCTGACAAAGCATTTTATGCTGCTTGTAGGATGGTTTATGGGTCTCCTGTGAAACTACCTCTCAGATTTTTGAAAACTACATTTCTCTTTCTATTAGTTTTCTTTCTTAGCTTTGTAAACACGTATGGAGTTAATTAATTTTACAGGGTTATTGTCTGTCAGTTGCTTGTGCGTCATGACTTCTATTTGGAAAAGAAAATTAGGGTGCTTCTCCTTCAAGTATTAAACAGGCGTTCAATACTACCAGTGACAGCAAGCCCCCAAAAATCCATTAACTCATCTATAGGATGAACCTAAACAAAGCTCATATATCTCAAGGATGGGGCCTTCTTAGTTAATAATGAATACATTGTGTATACATTCAAGCTTTCTAGCCAGAAGTAGTCATGGAGGCACTGCTTGATCTGTTTCGGTTTTGTTCCCATTGACCTCCTCACTAAATGTATTGTGAAAAAGGGCAGGAGATAGAGACCTAAGCACAGAAGTAGCAGTGGTTTATTGCATTTGTCTGGGTGTTTTCAGATATTACCAGCATATGCTGCTTCCCCCTTATAGCTAATCTCCTCCTCCCTCAATCTAATTAAAATTGATTGAGAAGGGAGCTATCGGTCTTTTTTGGGGGCATTGTGTGTTAAAAGGTGACAGCTCTATCACATCACAGCAGTGAGCCCTTCCTTGATGCCTGAGTCATGCTGTATTTCTCCAGGCGGAAGGGCCTATTATTATTCTTACATTTTCTAACACGTGGCAAAACTGTATAGCACTGTTGGTGCAATATCTTTAGGAATTTGCCTAAATATATTGTAATTTGCCATTTGTCTGTGCCTTATTTTGAGTAATTTTAGAGCCTTTTCCATGCTATAGTTCCTTAGAATGTACTGTAGACCTGTTTTAACTGTTCGTTTTCATGCCTACCACTAACTTTGGATGCTTAAAACTTCCCAATATTTTGTTTCTTTTTTAAAAACTAATTCTTTAAGAATTTTTTTTTCCTTTTTGAATAGGACATTTGGTTGTCTGTTCTTTTTAATAACCTTTAATATAGCCTATATTTCCTTTCTGATAGGAAATAAGGATGGGCTTGGAGTAGATGCTGAATTGGGCCATGTCACTTATGTGCTTTGTCCCTCTGTTTTTTCAGTAACTTCCTAATAAAGTCATACTCAAATTCATATTAATACAGGAGAGATGACTTGCTTAATTCCAAATGTAACCAAATACCCCAAGGGGAGTGGGGAAGAGAGCACGTTTTCCTCCTTCCCAAGTCCAGGAAGGGCACAGCCAGCATAACCTGAATAAAGTGGGGTACCTACCATACCTATAGATTTTCCTTCTATATTCAGTTACGCGAGGCTGTGTGTTTAGATTAAATTTTATTTGATGCTTTTGACCTTTAGGAGGTAGGGAAAGTAGGATTTAGGGAGAGAAGGAGTTAGAAAACAATGGAAAAAAGATTAATATTGCCACAAATAAATACTTCCCTTTATGGAAGTTTTGGGAAGCAAATTGGGTCGATATGCATGCATGCCAGAACTGAAAAGATTTTCAGAGCTTGGCAATTCATTCGTTGCTATCCTGCAATGATCCTACTTCAGAAACATTTGAAATTACTCGTAGAAGGTCTCAAACTTGTGCCGAATCAGGCCCGGAGAGCTGAATTGATGTGTCAAGAATATGAGAGCAGTTTAGTTTCTTGCCTCCTAGGACTTATGTAGTTTTCCTTGACACTGACTTTTATTGAAGGGCATTCAGGCACTAGCAGACCAAACTCCTTTCTTCTCTGCACTGGTGAAACAAATAGCTGTGGAAGATGATGTAGTTGCCTGTTAACATTTTGCTTCAGTGAGAGAGAAGCTCTCTTCACAAAAACAGAGAAAACAAACCTCTCTAAACTTCTCCTCTGGCAGAAGCTGAAATACACCAATAAGCAGATTAATTAAAGTCAAGTTCTGAGTTTACTCTATCAGATGGGGAATGACCTCTCGCAGTTTTCCACCTTGTAGCCTAGTTGCAGAAATGCCTTCTGCAACAGGCTTTTATTCCGTGTATCCAAGATCATGTGCAAACCATTACCCATTAAAGATAAAAATGAAAAGGCAAAATCAAAGTGAAATGTAAATGAAAAATTTATTCTTATGAAGTGGCTAATGTGATTAGCATTATTGTAGGGAAGAGCTACCGAAGCTGCAGTTTTGATCTCTGTCTGGCTTGGGAACTGTAGCCGTGTTGAACAACGCGTGTTCAGAGCTCAGTGCTCTGGGCAAGGGGACCTGTCCTTTGAAGTGTTTTTTTTTCTTTTTTTTCCCCCTTTCTTTCCTGGGTGGACAGGGAAACTACAGAGGCTGTTTAAACAGCTTAGCATTTCTCACAACTGTAGCTGAGCTCAGGGTATAAACACTTCTCACAGTTCCTGTTGCGACCACCAGCATCGGGACTGACTGCTTAGAGCTTTGGGCTGGATATAGTGATAATGATAACCCTGAGTCCCAAAGCAATTTGTAGAGGTGAAAGTGTAAGCCCCATTTCACAAATGGGATATTTGAGGTACAGGGAGGTTAAGAGACCTGCTCGTTTACTGCAGCAAGTCAGTAATGGAACTAGGAATATTCACCAGGTTTCAAGGCTCCCATCTACTGAATCATGTTATTTTGGAAATGAAGTACAAATTGTAGAAAGTACACAGAGAAAGCTACAGAATCATAAAATACACCCTCACAGATGCAGCCGTCATCATCACACTAAACAATGTACATATTTTCTTTAGGACCCGAGCAACCTCCGCTTGTCCTGCCCTGTACAGAATGAAACATTTTCTCCTATCATTCCCTTGGGGGCTGTTTGTAGTTAACACTTCTCAAGTTCTCTTTTCCTCTTGTTTTGCCCAGAGTAATCGCAAAGGGAGTTGCTTTCAACTAAACTCCAATGGCTGCAGATCAACCAGGTCAAGAAAGGTTTGTGTATACCAAATAGTTACCAGAGAACAAGAGACTGAAGAAAGGAAACGCAGAGGCTGAGAAGGTATTTTGTCAAGGTTTTGCAAGGACAGATAATTTCTGGAAACTGGTGGTCCTACAGAGCATGCAAAAATGGAAAAAGTCAGGGCACCAAGAGTCTTATAATTAAACTTTAAACTTTTTTAGATGACAATATAAGCCTGCCATTAGGTAACTTGCAGGAGACCATATCGCTGAGAGGACATGGTGGGGAATGGTGCAGAATAGCAGATAGCTCAGATGGACAATCCACAGGTAGCAGGATGTAATGTGCATATGCCCTTGCTCTCCAAAATGCAGAGTGGCAGCGGCTGTGTGATAATGGAGCTTTCCTTTAGCTCAAATTACATTTTGGAATAAAAGGTCCAAACACTGTGTAAGCTTTTGACAAGGAAATCAATAAGGCCGCACTACACAGTAGGCTGCATGACTGCAAAAACTTATTAACTACAAACTCGCATGAATGTCTCTGAAAGGGAACTATGGAGTGGGTAGAAAGAGGATACTTGTGTCTCCTAGCTCTAAACCTTGTTGTCTTTGTAGGATGGTAGGAAGAATGCACCGTTGCTAGTTACTTTTTTTTTTTTTTTTTTTTTTCTCCATTTTGGTTTTCTCCTAGAGACCCCGCATAGTGTTTGCTGTAGGAGACACCATCCATTCCAAGAGAAGGAAAGTCTGAACCCTGAAGAGCTGATATGACAAGTAGACAAGTACTAGTATGAGAAACAAGTGCATAAATCACTTGTCCAACAGAACATTAGAAGCTCTTCTTCCTTTGCTGTTTACGCATTACTGCAAAAGAAATGTCTGCTCAAGGCAAGAGCTTGGTGGTAGATGGTCCCTTCTATAGGTTCTCTTTTGCTAAAACATATTTCTCATCGCTTCTCATACTGTGATTTTAACATTTCCAGTGTGTTATAGGGACAAAGTTTCATGCAGGATTTTAGGATCAGAATACTACATAAGTACATTTTACAGCCTTTCTACAAATTAAAACTTAAAAATAAGGCTGCAATAGTATATCCTATTGGTGTCCAGTACTCACTGTTTCCATTGTCAACCTCCCTGTTTTACAGAATTCATAAATCAGCTTTGAAAGAATTCTACAGGCTAAATTTTGGCATAGAAGGTCACAGCCAAGACTTGGTTTCACTAAAACTCATTAAAAAGGGGTTTGATGTTTTAAATTACATTAAAGCAAGACAGGAAAAATTCTACTTCTGTGGCTTTCGGCATTTCCTCCCCCACGGTCCCATCCAATTTGAATTAAAATACATCTGAATAACTGTGCTCTGGTAACACTTTCTTTTTTGTGGTGTTGCCATCCAGCCCTTCTGCAGGCAAGACAACCCCTTCCTAATTTCCAGAATGGGCAGCTCTGCTGCCAAGCATGTTTGGAAAACATTTCCATTTCAGAAGTGGTTTGCTGCTTTGAAAATGTTGTGGAATCTGTGGCTACATAAAACCATGTGGGTCTGACTGAAAGCCTGCTCACTCCATGGACCCTAAAGGAAGCAACTTAAGAACCAAATGGCACTTCTTTAAATGATGCTACAGGTGCTGGAGGAGGGCATGGCAGATAAAATTAAGCATTAATAAATAAAAAGCAACCAAATGGAAAGAAAGCACATAAATACCATTCTCAGTGATGGGCTCTTTATCAATTATGACCATTCATAGCAGAGATCCTGGAATCTCTGCAGGCCACTCCCATGCTTGGAAACTAGTTTGAAGCCAAGTGGATGTTATGGGTGGTTAGGAGAGGGACTGAGATCCAAACTACCACTCGAGCTCTATGTAAGTCCACATCTGCAGCAGCTGCTGAGAATGTTGTTATTTCAAGGGGATTATCACAGAGGGGAAAAAATAACACAGAGGAAGGTGGCAAAGACAACCAGAGAGGTGTAACAGTTCTGGCAATGAGGAGGAGCCCTTTAACATAGTCTCTGTAGCTTGGAAACAACCTGGAATAATGAGATAGTCTAAAAAACAATGAATTGCTTTGTAAAAGTGAGTAGGAAATGATTGTTCTGCCTTCCTTGTTAAACAAAGACTGGGGGCCATGCAATTAAATTACCAGGTAGTAGATTCAAAACAGAGCAAACTACTTTTTCATAGATAGCATAATTAAATTGCCCCAGAAAACTGTGGAAACTTGAATGAATGCACTTAAAAAGTGGCTAGACATCTGCACTGTGGGTATACAAGTTAGAAGGTCTGCAAAGGTCTGGAAACCTGCAGAGGTCTGGAAACAAGTCCTTATAGTACAAGTTGCCTGAAGGATTCACTGGGGGAAGATTTCACTATAAATGTCTTTCCTGTTACTCACTTTCTCTACAGATCTACCACTGGCCACTATAAGAGATTAAGAATTAGTCGAGAGGATTTTTTTGTTGTCTGTTTCTAAACAGCTGTTTTGAAGTTTGCATTTTATTTTTGGCTTTATGAATTCCAGCACTGGAGAAATGTGCTTGATTAATAGAGCTTTATAGCCTGTGGGAAGGGAAGACTGTTCTGAAAAGCTTAAAAACTCACATAATTCTACCAAGGAATGTTCAAGTTGGAGATACTATAAAGATGGAGAGAGTCAATTTTAAACTTTAATTGAATTTATGCAGTTACCATCCACTTAGCCCTCATTCTATATCTTTGCAGGCAGTTTCTACACATGCAGAAACCTGCTGCCATCCTTGCAATAGGATGAGCAGGGTGATGAATGAGCACAGAAGGTATATCCCTATTGCAATTTAAAGTAACATATATTTATTTTGCCATTCACTTTGAGGGAAGCAGGAGGGAGCTCAGAACTACACATTTCATAACCGGTTGTTGCTCCTGAAACACCTCACCAGTGTATTTATCAGGTATGACAAGGTACTAAATTGGTTTTGCCAGCTCTTGAGGTGCTATCATTCTTAATGCCAGATCGTATTCAGCAGTCATGTCATGTCATGTGGGAATCTCAGTTTGTACTTGAGAAAGAAAGAATAAAAAGGAAAAGGACTTTCATCCAGCCTTTTGCTGAACAGCAAGAAATGGGGTGCCTAGTCTAGCTTTTCTCAGTAGAGGTGTCTTTCTGTCATCAATAGCTCAGCAAAATGCCTAGGCTAACTTAGAATAGATCCCTGACTTAGAGAGCAGGAGGTAACATAGTTGAAGCTCACTTTAAGTTCTATTTTTTTTTTTTTTTCGGAAAAAAAAATTCTGTTCAACATAAGCCAGCAAGAGCCTAGGTACATCTGAATGCATTAGTTATGATGAGTGGCATCTCTTTCTCTTCTAAGTCTTTTTTAAAGACTGAAGCTGGTGGAGTTTTGTCAAACACAGCTTTAGACAGGCTTAACAGTGGAGGAAGAAAAAAGACCCTTATAAAAGGGATACTGTGCCCAGGTGAGTTCACAATAAGTGTTTTGAATTCTTGGAGCAGAGACATGACTACACAGCTTGTTATTGCTCTATGAAGTACATTAAGCTTAGTCGGCCTGAAGCTGAGAAGAGAATTAATAGTTGTGCTAGTTTGCTTGGTTTTCACAGTGTTAAGACTCTTGTCCCATAGACGAAGATCCTGGAAATTTTCCATCTTAAAGCAAAAGCTGTACTGAAACCCAGGTTATGGGCTCTTTCTTGAGTACTGTGTCATGACTTTCTTAGAAAAATGGTAGAATGTAATGATATTTTTGAAAATCTCACCTTTTGCTTAGAAAGAACTGCTGTTTATTATAGAAACTGAAGAGAAGCCTGATGAAGCAACCTTGCAAGAATGTGAATTCCCAGGGGGAAAAAAAAAAAAAAGAAAAGAATACAGAATTTACCTGTTCTTAAAAGTTCTTGCTGTTGGTAGCAGACTTTGAGTTGGTAATACCTTCAGAAACATTTTATCTTTCTAAACATCTACTCCCTAAGTACTCTTGCCAACTCTTTTTGAATAGTTAGTGCATATAGCAAGAACTTCTGCAACTTCAGGTTAAGTGTAGAGTCAAATCAAAGAAAACACTGAAATCCCTGCTGTGATTCAGGAGCTCTGACTTTGCTGAAATGTCTCTGTAAAAATGATCTTGCTGGGGAGCTGCAAGGACTGAAGGGGATGTACTGAGTCGGTTACGTTCTCTGTCTGCAAGGACTTAGCGCTTGCTTAATGAACTAAGAATAGTTGAAATCATGAGTTTAAGCTTTAAATATACTGCTTCTTCGTTCTGCAGTGTCATATCTTCTTTTTTTTTACCAATATTTTTCATCAATCTTTTTCACACTAAAAAATAAGTCTCTTCAAAAATATCAATCTCTGGTTCACTTTTGAAGATGTTTTATTTTCTTTTGCTTTACAGAGGAAAAATAGCCATGAAACTTCATTTAAGATGGCCACAAGAAATGCATCTTTCATTGAAACAGGGAACCTTCATCCAAATGGCCATTTTAATGCAATATGAGAATAATAAAAGTAACTAGTTAGCCCATCTGAAATCCTTTTTTTCTTCTGAACAAACATGTTTTAGTTTTAGGAAATTTCTTTTTCTGATGAAAAGAGAATATATAAAAATCAAGATTATATTTATCATCAAAAATTCACATCAGCTGAGAACTGGTTTAGACTCATTCTAGAAAACGTGTTCATAAAGACAAACACTTGTACAATTGTTGCCATGATCTTCTTATATGATTGTACCAAATTTATGTTGTTCATGAAAAAAATGAGTACTTAAGAGCATTCCCGAATTTCTGTGTGACAGGTACTAGGCAGACACTGCCAGGTATCACAGTGCTTGTATTTAGTCAGAGCATAATGAAGAGTTTTTAGACTATGATGACAGCAGTTTAAGCCTATTTGCTTTTGTTCCAAATATTACTGTTCTTTTCACCCAAAAGCACGGCAAAGTCAAAGTAATGAATTGCTAGACATGAGAATTTTATGGCCCTTTGTTACTGCGGAGGAGAAAAGAAATTCTGCCTGCGTTGTGCTTAATAGTTGCTGTGCGCCCAACCAATAATTATTAAAAGATGCTGTCAAATGCCAATATGATGTTAAATGTTTCATTGCATTATGCTACAGTACCTGCAGCTTGTGCTTTAGAAACCATTTTTTTAAAAAAATGTATTTAAGTGTTGAACCCAAGTAGTATTTGTATGAGTCTGTTCCCCAAGGAGAAATCGAGCGCTGCAGTTAAATGCTGTTGAGGAAACAGTTAGCAGCACTATTGGTCATCTGCATTCAGCAAGAACCGGTCTCAGTGTGGTGTGGAGGGCTGCTACTGAAAAATTTTTCTTCATGTGCAGAGAAGGCCTAAGAGTAGGAGTGGGAGAATGAAGATCTTACAGGGGAAGCTTATCACAGTCTTACTCAAAGCCCTAAGAATTTCATTTTGGGACTACTTTATGGCTATGTCTTACTGTATTTGTCCCCCAGATATTCCTGGGGGGAAAAAAAAAAGAAAAATTGGTCAAAAGGGAGGCATTTTTAAAACTCATCTCATTTTTTTTTTTTTCAGCATTTGGCAGCCTATAATGATCCTTTAAGCTGTTGAAGTTTGCCATAAGGGAAAATTTTGGACTGAACTACAGAATTTGGGAATGGTCACGCAGTTAGGTCTGTATCCTCTTGGTTAGAATGAGCTGACATAAGGCAGCTAGGCAGTGCTCCTGCACTTCCACACTGAATGTGTGACCCTGTGCCATAGTTCTGATGATTCTGAAAAGCACCAGTGGCTTCCCAGATAATACTATGTATTTGCATGGACCTTTTGTACATGAGCTGCCTGGTTGGTTTTCCCTGAGGTCTTCAGTACTTCCAGTGCCATACTGTGTTTTTCAGATAGTATATACCAGTTTTATGCCCTATTATATATGAATATAGGCTACAATAAGTCTGGTTGAAACCATAAGCTACTGACTTGAGCAGGATATGTTTAGATTAAAAGCATCAGAACAAATATGAACAGAGGTGTCTCCACATAAGCTGTGAGATACGATACTTGCACAGGAACTGGTTTTAGTCTCAATTATGTTTTGAGGTTAAAAACAGATTATTTTAAATAATCCTTAGTGTGATTTGTTATTCATTTTACTACACAAATGGAGCAACTTGAGTTTCCATTTGCTTGGTTACCTTTCCTTGCCATGTCACAGACAATAGCTTCAGAAAAAAATGTTAATAGGTATATGTGGATTTAAAACCTATTTTCAACGTTTTAAACATTTTTAAGGACAATTTAGTTAGTCAAGCACATTTGAAAACACATTTAAGACATTCTTTCCAGGCCAAGCTTCTGCTGAGTTGAACCCTGCTGTATTTTAATTTCAAACACTGTGGGATAAGGCTTTTTGCCTGAATCTTTCTTCTGTTGAAGACAACAGTTAAAGTCCAGTCACTTCAAAGGCAAAAAGATTTGGCACTAGTGAAGACACTTGGCTAAAGCGCCTTTCCCTGAAAAGCAGTAGTCTGGGATGTTTTGCAGACTGGGTTGCCTCTCGAGTCTGTCTGCATGTGTACAAAGTGTAAACTTTATAGCTGGTTATCTGACTAAATTGTAATCAATGACCATTAAACTAAGCTCCTGATTTGTAGAGCTGCCTTATCTTTTACTTGCTAAACTTGTTGAGGGACACGGAAATGTCACATGAGGCAGGATCTGGAAAACATTCGCTCCCTTTGAGGCAGACTGTGGCAATGCCTTGCCTTGGCTCACTTTTAAAACGGAGGATAAACCCATGTTATGTTACCCATCTCCTGGGACGCCAATCTAAACAGGGCTGCTGTTTGAAGGCTGCTGATGGGCACCTTTTGCAGAGATGACCTTAGTGATAAGAGCGCTCAGCCCCGCAGGGGTCAGCAAGGTTTGACTGCTTCCCAGGGGGAGAAGCAGCTGTGACTTTGCAGCCTTCTGGCTAGGACATTTAGGTAGAAGTAAAGAAATTGGGAATGTGTATTTCCTTTGATCTCCTTTTGCTTTTCCTTTCTGCTCCTTTAACCCAATAATTATCTAAGATGAAGTATATCCTCAGTTATGGGAGAATGCCGTGGCATAAACAGCTGAAATGGTTTCCTAGTCTTTAGCGCTAAGTTACAGTGACACAGAGCTCTGTCCCTGCAGCCCTCAAGTACATTGTCCATGCAAGAGACACATCATACAGATCATAGAGATACAATCAGAGGATCACAGAATTGTTGAGGTTTGGTGGGGACCTCTGTCAATCCCCTCAAAGCAGAGTCATCTAGAGTAGGTGGCCCAGGACCATGACTAGCTGAGCTTTAAGTATCTGCCAGGATGGAGATGCCACAGCCTGTTCCAATGTTTGGACACCCTCACCATAAAAGAGTGTCTTTTGTTTAAATAGAGTTTCTTGTATTTCATATTGTGCCCATTTCCAACACCACTATCCTACTCCATCCTCTTTACACCCTTCTCTCAGGCATTGGACTTTCCCTTGTTGCAACTTGTGTAGCCTGTTAAGTCTCGTCCTTGCACTGTGCACCACCAAGAAGAGTCTTGACTGTCTTTTCTCTGAACCCTCCCACTAGATAGTAGTAGACAGCAATAAAAGTTGCTCTAAGGCTTTATTAAAACCAAGCAAACTCACTCACCTCGGTCTCTCCTTGATGTTCAGATGTGATAGATGTTCACTGGACTATAGGGTGTCATATCAATGTATGCAGAGGGACTGTCCTGGCAGGGCCCTAATAATTCCCCTAGTCCATCTCTCTCTCCCAAGGTCAGGACAACTATTTCTATGCCATTCCTAACAGATTTTTGTCTACCCTATTCTAAAAAGTATCTAGTTCTACTGCGTCCATCAATGTTTGGCTCCTATGACCACCCTTGATATCAGCTTCCTCTTCCTTGAGCTTAATGCAAATGATTGAGTCATTTGGCTTTAGTAAGAAATAGATGGTCTTTTGTGGGCTTTTCCTTGAATTTTCATCCAAATATAAAGTAGTCTCTTTGGGACAGAGACTGATCTTTTGGCTCTAATGCATTTGTCATATGCTGCAGGCTCTAAATCATGTCCAGAAGTTTTAATTTCTGTGTTCACAACCAACATAGTCAAAGATATTAGCCAGTTTGCTGGAGGTGTATGCTTGTTCACAGATGAAACTTCTTAAATTTAGCTAGCCAAGACTTTCTAGCCTTTCTACTCTAGACAATTATGCTCAAATACAAGTATTTAAATAATTGTCCTGATTTCAGGAATGATGTCCCAGACAGGGCCTGCTTTTTTTTTTTTTTTTTTTTTCTCCAGAAATGCTCTTCAAACTGCTCATTCATGAATTTTATACAACTAACAACAGGTATTCAAATATGAATCAATTGCCAGAAGTTAAACTTGTCATGTGAAACTTTGACTAATTTTACTTAAATCTTGAATGCAAACTGGGATTTGCTGATATTGTCCAGAGCAGATTTACACATGTTCAGATCAGCTGCCATTTCTTGAAAGAGACCAATTTCTTGTCAAGCAGAGAACTTGCAGATGTTAGCTCAGGAAAGCTTATGGGTTTGTGTAATGCCTCTGGAAGGTAGCCAAAGCTGTAATTCAAGCCTGGCCTTTATAAAAGCTCCCTGAATTGCATTACTAACCTTGCACTAAAAAATATAGGGCCATTTGCGAATCTTATTTTGATAATTAACATGCACAAGTGATAGCAAACGAACAGCAACCTTCCCCTGGACACCTACTCCTCATTTGCACATGCTAATTGCTCACATTTGCATGCACATATGAAAACACAGCACTTTTCCCATTAGCACTGATCACATTCCTCATTAAGTTAAGTAAATACCCCCAAAATGCAAACAGTTATAGCTAAATTTAACAGGAGTTTGCATAGACTAACAGACAGTGTATTCTTCAGGCTTTGGGGCTGTCCTGAGTAGTAGCTTAGTAAATAAATAAATAAATAAAACGAAATGCATGCTTCAGTGCTGGAAACAAATTCTGTTCTGGCCAGTTCACCTCCCAACACTGTTAGGGCTTCGGTGTGCAGTTGTCAGACCCTGGAAAGCTGAGCAGCTGTTGGTAGAGGCTGCTCATCGGCACAGGGCAGATGCAACATTTCCTCCGTGCGGGTGAAGTGTGAATCCCGCCCTGTTCAGCCCTTGCATCGCGTCGGAATCCACACAGCTCTGCAGGCCCCTTGGTTCTAAGCAACCTGAGGGGCTGGAGGGAAGAGGGGGGAGGGAGAGTGCATTTCTGCCTAGAAGCCGAGACAAACATTACAGTGTTGTACGTGCTCTTCTGTAGGTGCGGTTTTGGCAGGTCTAGTGACGGAGCACGGAAAGCAAAAGTTTAGAGAAAAAAGCTGTGAAGTCATCCAGGCTACCACTCAAACCTCTTCCTAAAGATTCAGCTCACATCCTGCTAGAGATTTAGCATAAGCCTGTAGCTTACGTTAGCAGAATACTTGAATTCTGTACCATATATTTGAAAAACAGCTCAGTGCTGGTCTGTTCTGGATTTTCGGGCTCTAGACCTATTTCTTTGCTCTGCTTGGCTGTTCGGAGCCAGCCGGCTGAGCTGAGTTGGCATCTGCTTTGCATCGCCAGAGCAGTGCAAAGCAGCCCTGAATACTGATGCCCTGCTCTGCACGGTTCCTGCTGCTTCTGGCCAAACTGCTGCACGTGGAAGTGCTGCCATAAAGATGGTGATTTGCTGCTGCTGCCCTACAGTGTTTAATGCAGGAGGAGGAATTCATGCTCAGGTTTCCTCATGGCAGGAAGCTATCAGTGAGGAAGGTGAAAGATGCCCTTCCAAAACTGATGATGTTTAAAACATGCCTTAACGGAGAAGCAAGAACCAGTGAGCAGGGGAGGAGGGGAATTTGCACACCACAAACATTTTGGGTTTTGAGATAGGAGAACTCAGGGCAGAAGGAGCTTCACAAGCCAGATAAGCAGGAGAAGAAATTTGCTGCAGAGATAGAAAAATAATGACTAGAGAATAAGATTCTGAAATGCTCATATATTTATTTCATGTACCTGGCTATGCAAATTCTAAATTAACTCTTTCTGCTCTAGTAAAAGATCTGTGCTGTATATAATTTAAAATACCTTAAGGAACATTCTGTGTATTTTGAACACAGTCAACAAAATTGTTAAGAAGCACAAAGAGTGTAATGGAGAATAAAAACCAAAATGTTATAAAACTACGTAAATCAAAATATTCCTTTGCTTTAAATGCCATGTGCAGTTCCAGGTACCTAAACTCAAAAGTGAGCATGGCAGAAATGGAAATGATTCTGTAATTTGTATCAAGAATGGCCAGAATCCTATACTAGAGTTATTAAAATTTGAATTTGGGGACTTTTGGACTAGAAATTTTTGGAATTTGCATCTCCCACAACCTTCTTGCTAGACTAAAAGCCTTGAAGTTAGTCGATGACAGCTCCAGCTGCAGGGGATCCAGGAGCAAGCGCTGCCCAGGACCGCGCTCCCCTTGCCCCGTGCCCTGCTCTGCAGCAAGCTGAGCTGCTGCTGCTTCGCTGTGGAGCTGACAGAGACGGGGCCCTTGCTGCTTTCTGGGGTAAAGTCAGGGCTGAATTTGGCATATGAGACATTAGAGCAGCTAGATTAGGAAATCTTGGCAATGTATTCCTGTTCCTTAGAAAAAATACATGTCAAGCTGTACTTGCTACATCTTTTCTAAGTGCAAGAGTTATATTCTGCAGTAATGGCAGATATTTGCCTTATATTCAGATAAGCTTTTTTTTTCTCTGACTCTTTCTCTGAGAAATATTTTCATCTCCCGATGCTCCTCTTCCAGCTTGCGGTACTAAAAGAGCATGTGGTGCTTCAAGAGAGGGAAGTACCTTTCAATCCAACATCACTCACTTGGGATCAAACAAAACTATGTGCAGGAATGAAATGTCTCCGAGTGAGAGCTCTGCACATCTCTTCTGTACAGACTTCTGTCATCACACACAGGTCCAGATTCTTAGAAATCTGGAAGTGCAGTAAAAAGCAAACACAGCCAGAAGTTGTCTGATCTGTGGAGCATCCTGTGCAAATAACCCTGTTGCTCTTCTCCTGCTATTACTTCTCGAAAGCAGGGCTGCAGGTTGTGACTGGTACATCTAGAGCCCTCTCTGTGCAGCCTGCACAGAAAACTCTTCCAGCAGCATTTCTCAAGCCTACTGTGAAATGACCTCAGGAGATAGGTCTGCGACAAATCTTCTTATTCCCTCTTCATGGTGGGGAGCCAGTAATAAGTTGGGTGCTGCAGTAAGCTTTGGAAAACAGGATTTGAGGGGATCCAGTGAGAACAGATTTTCCTGAAAACATCTCATTTGTTACCATTGCAATAATCTGTATTTAATAATTTGAAAAGTACAGTATCTATGTTTTTACTGTCACAGTTTCTCTGTAGGAATTACATGGAAAAGAAACATAGAAATGAATGAGTTTTACTAAGAGGTCAGACATATTTGCAGCTTATTCCAGCGAGATTAAGTGTCAAGACTTTTAAGTGGGAAATGTAGGAATGCATCCTTGAAATTCTCATTTTTCTATCATTTTAGGAAATGCAAGTGCGTGCCAAAGTATCTCGTTGTTCTTCTTATGTTTTTATCAGATTCATGTGAAATAGAGCTGGTTCCAGCCTAGAAATGCAAATTTGTCCTGCACTGCTCTTGCTGCCAGTATGAAGACTAAAAATACATATGTAATGATGTTCCTGGAACACTTGCAAATGCCTGTAGATGGTGATTCCAGGTTTTCTGCTGTTATCCAAAATAGCGTTAATTTCACAGACTTAATTTGGCCAAAATGTATAGGATTGCATTAAAAAAAAACTCCTCTGAGGATAAAATGCTCCAAGTATTAGAATAACTTTGCCAAGTAGGTGGGTCACCAGAATAGAGACTGAACAGAAAAAAAAAAAAAAGAATTATTTTGCCAATTTGCTGTGCTTACATCTGGTTTCATGATGTTCTTGTTACTATAAACATTCTCTGCAGTTTTAGAAGCTGAAAGCAGTCCAAAAGTCTCATAATTCAGGAAGGCTGATAATCAAGGTATATGAATTCAGTTTTGTTGCACAGAAAAAAAATGAGAAAACAACTAGAAAAAAGAACAATGTTCATCGTATCTGAATCATTACAAGGCTTCCAACTAATGCCAACAGAGATTTCGGAAGTGGGGACTTTTTAAGTCTAGAAGCCTAAAAACATGGAGAAAAGCGTATAAAATTGCCTATTTAAAGCCCAGAGTCAGGAAAGTGCTGTTTGTTTGTTATTTGTTTGTTTTCTAAAACCATATTAAAGAAAATGGCCTGAGCGGATGCAGGACTGGAGTCATTTTGGAGACACTGGAACTGGTTTACAAGGAGACAGCAGATCACTATTTATTTTGATAGGAAGTGGGATCCCTCTGCTCTGCTGAAAATCTGTCATTTTAAAATTTTTGATCCCAAAAGCTGGTAAGGGGAAGGAGGGACATGTTTCAACTTGATTGGCTGTTGGACATTTTTTTTTTTTAAATATAGCTGCAGTTGTCAGAATTGTCACCCCGCTCCAAACACACAACATGGACATTTCCGTTTGACTTGGTTGGCCACGTTGCCTCCAGTCGGTGGAGAGAAGAGGCTCTGCTAGGGGATGAATCATCTAATCCTCACGTAGGTGTCTAGAACTGGTCACATGAATCTTCCCCTGCAAGGGCACATTTCTCTGCACTGACTCTAGCAGGAGCGTAGGATGAGTGTCAACACCACAGATGCCTGAAATTGGAAGAGATGCATTTTGTCCTGGATACTAAAATCCAAGCACCAACCTGTGAACATTTTACCTCAATCTTTATTTCCCTTTTACGTCTGATATAATGATGCTCCTTTAATGATCTGTCTTTCCTGGTGTGCACAGATACAAGAGATTTATGCTACTTGGTAAATTTAACTTCATGCTTGGCATAATAAAGAAAGTGAAGGGGCACTTAAGGGGTATCAAAAAATCTTGGCTCTCAAACCGTAAAAATTCTGCAGTGTGGGTGTTTCAAGATTCTTACTGCTGAGGGTGCTTAAACTATCCTAAATGGTCATCAGTGATAGGGAATCATCATTATTAATATAGTAAATCTGTGTGTTGTCTGGATAGCAGTGAGAAGTTAAATACCATAAGCAATGATTTCAGCTACATATACGGCATTTTGAGACACACCATATACAAAACCCTGGAGGAAGGGGCTTTAAAATAAAGCTAATTAAATAGATAATGTGGCTAACTTGGAGTGATTCAAGGTGAAATCCAGTTCCCAGAAAATTCTTGGTCCTTTGATGAGAACACTCTTTGCTATTTTAACTACAGTTTCCAAAAATGCATGCTAGGACCACTCAGACTTAAAACTAAATGTAGTTTGATAATTAGCTGCAGAAAAGGGATTGTAAATATACAGCAAAGCAAACAAGCAACTGAAATGCTTAGCAGAATTATAGATCTTTAATGAGAGTCAACTCAGCTTCAGATTAAATCACTATAGGAGACTGAAAGTCATATCAGTCATCAGAGAGTCATGATTTATTCCCTAGAAACAAAAAAGCATGCTCCATACCTCCACAGAAATGAAGGATTTGTAGCATATTACAATATTGGCACTTAGGAAGAAGGCAGGAAGGCAAATGACTTTTTACCTGTAGCATAGTAATTGTTTGAAGAACGAAAAAAGTGAGTTATTTCTGACATATAATGCACCTCAAAATAAGAAATGGAATTGAGTAAGGAAAATACATTTGCAGAGGACAGAATCAGACAGGAGGGACAATTTATAGCCATGTGCTAATTTTGTAATCTCAGATGCAGAGCCAAATGGAAGAATGACAAAAAGGGACCTTATCTAATAGATGTGATGGAAGTGATGAGATTGAAAGATGATAATTTTCATCTGAACTGCTACTGAAGATTCATATTATACATTTAAATGCTAAACTTGCCCATAAAAGTGAAGTGTTTGTGCTTAATATATATATTGGAATTAGAAGCAGTAAGAACTTTTCCTTCCATCCTGTATAGCTTTTGGCATAAAATAAATATCTTAAATATTCTAGCAAAATCAGGTAAATGTACACTCAGCCTGTTTGCTCATTCATTCACATTACCAAATTGAAAGAGTTGTAAATGTGTTTGTAAACCGTAAGTTATGGGCTTGTGGAGCTGCTGTGCTCTAAAATTATGCAAGTCACGTAGCCCTGCACATTTACTCCTGCAGCCTTTTCAACCTAATGGAGACCAGGCAGGGTTTGCGCAGGGATGGGAGGCCCACTTGTTTAAAAAAAGGAAGGGTCAGTGTTTCAGGAGCTGGCAGTCTGCCCTTTAAAACAGTAGAGCAAGCGATGAATCGGCTTCAGCAGCATTGAAACCTCAGCCTTTTACTTAATTGCATAAGTGGTAATTTGCTCTGCGTTCTGCTTACGGTTCTGAGGAGCCGCAGGGAGGTGTCGGGAAGCGGCCTGACGTGCTGCTCTCCGCTGCCCTTGGCTCTTTGATCCTCAGCCTTTTGTTGCAAGGTCGCCCTGCCAGCTCATGTTCAGTATTTTCTCAATGAAATTTCCTAATGGGTCTAAAATCAGTATAGCCAAAACTGTCTTTTTTATTATTATTATTTTCTGCCCAACCAAATATTACTCAGCCGTGGGGGACTTGGCTGTCCCTCTCTGTTGCTCTATCATGTAGATTTACCCTAGGTAGTTTAAGCCTTGCCCACAGGGCATAATGTCTCCAGGATCTGGCATATCTGTAAGGGGAAAACTCCCGTTCAAGTCACCCTCATCTCAAGCTCTCAGCTCCTGCTCTTACTCTTGGCAAACTCTTCTTCATACATACCCATCGTTTTAGAATAGAGATGAAAAAAATGATCTTGTAGGTCTTCACTGAAAAGAACAAGGTGCCTTGTCCCTTCCTTTTGCATTCCTCCCCTGGTGTTCTGCAGGGCATTTGACACGAAATTTGTGCACTTCAGGAGACCTTCACAGCCTGTCCCAACCCTACTGATGTCTCCTATGCCTTGCAAGACATTGACGTGGAGACTCAGCCTGCAGACTTCATGGCTCTTCACTAAAATTATCAGCCAATTGTTTCCTCCTTTCTTCTGGTCAATCCCTTAACTAGAAAAGGAAAATAAACTAGATGACCTCTTGAACTCCTTTCCAGTCCCATTTTCTGTTAATCTGTGGGCAAAAAACATGATCTGCTTATATAGCCGGTTCACTTCTCACCTTCAGATTTTGCATAAAAACTCTTAGTTGCGTGGCTGATGCAAAGAAACCCTGACAATGCTTAGGAAGGTAATTTAATGAGGCTCCTGCTTTTCAGGCTAATCAGATTGCTTGATGATCTCTCTGTATCTCCCACCTCCTGCAAAGCCTCCTGCATGAACCCTGAGGCAGGGACACTCTCTCAGTCAGAGCTTTGGACAGTGCTCCATGCACTGAAGTTCTGGCTCCCCAGTGCTGCTAGGTAACGTTAAAAAAAGGTGATGATGATAGTTCAAAGTGGTTTGAACTATTTTGAGGAATTGAGACTTCACAGCAATTATTAGCAAAGATAAAAGATTCTATCTAGCACTAAAAACTTCTCTCTTACTCTTAGTGATCTGAAGCTTCTGGGTTTTATAATGAGTCACTGACCTGATGGAAGAGCACGCATGCGTTGCATAAAGGAGCAGAAGAGAGATTAACAAAATGAGCTCAGGAACTCAAGTTCTCCAGTAAACACAGACTGTCAAGACTGCAGAAGAAGAAACATCTACTGCATCTTTAGGTGCCCATACAGCACTGAAATATTTACAGTATGAAAAGAAAATCCTTTTAGTACAGTTTCATTGCAAGGACACATTAATTTTGATAGGTAATGATTTATAAACATACCCACCAACGACACAGAGATGCCTGGACCTGATGCAGCCCTCTTTGGTTTGGTTGCTCTGGTGTTTAGTCATTCAAGTCACCATTTGCGCTAAGGTCTGGAGAGCTTCAGCTACAGCCTGAGGCTGGTGTGAGACCTGGGAACAGAACTCTCCTTCTTGCTCTCTTTTGCAGAAGTGTAAACCCTTGGATGATTTATACAATATCCAGAGTTGCTGTTGGTTCACTTCTCTCCTAACGAGGAATCAAGCTCTCCAGAAGTTCAGTTCTACACTTCTCAGGAGCTGGGACAACCTACTGTCTAACGGGAACTGCAGACCTCAGGCATGTCCGAAACCAATGGACAACCAAGGACAACCAAGATATGTGATTATTTCTGCATAACCATATTGCTCGAGGCACCCTGTGGCCTTTATGGCAAACCAATCCCTACACTCAGAAGGCTATCACACATTTATTTTGCAAAGTGATTGTGACTAAGGTTTTTTATTTATTTATTTTTCCTTTTTTGGAAGCAAAAATAAATGACAAAAACATGTGTAAAGCAGTTAGAAGCTGCAGCGGCACCTCTGATACTGCTGGTGATGAACACCAGCATGAAACGGAGCAAAACAGAGTGTCGGCCGCAGGTGAGGTCAAGGTTCAGAGCAGCAACGTGTGTTTGACCATTGACTGGTTTGAATAGAGGAGTGCAGAGACTACTGGCAAAGCAACGAAACAGATGGAGAACTGTACCCAAGCTAGAAAAAGCTAGAACTTTTTCCCATCAAAGAGAATAATTACAGAGTCTGTGAGGAGGGAAGTATAAATGAGTATTTTAGGAAACTGGTAAGAGTTGGCCTATATTGTTTTTGCTGGTGCAAACTGGAAGCTATTGGAGCAGGTGACTGGGGATCTGACCTGTTGCTCCATTCCTCTTTTTCCATTGGGTTAGTGATTGAGACCCTACCAGGGTCTGGGAAATTTATTTATCTGTTGAGTTTACTGGTTAAGTGAGAAATGAGTGCTGTAGCAAAGAGCAGAACATATTCCATGCTATATGGAGCATATGTGGCAAGACAAACAGGAACATTACATTATGTTTTGCATATGTATTGCTACCTTAAATAAAACGTTGGCTGCTAAACAAGATGTTTTATGAAGTAACCCGGAGCCAGCCTGTGAGATCAGTGAGACAATCCCAGGGCAGGAGTGCTGGTTAGAAAAGTCTGGATCCCAGTTTGGATCCCTTGCACACATCGGTGCAGCTCTGCTGTGCTCCTGCGCTGGCTATGGAGCTGACAGCCAGGCCTCGCGTGTCCAGCTGCATCCAAAGCACTCAGGACATTACATCCCATGTCATGCTGCCTGTTACTGCTCACGTGCTGCTGGAGGATTATCAGTAATTGAGATGATTTACAGAGAACTCTAATAACAGCGTTCGCTGAGCCCTGTGCATGAGATATGATGAAAATACATCTCAGGCTGGAAATATGCCTCCTATCTCTTATCCGGTCCAAAGCAATTCTACAGCAGTGAGCTACTCTCCGCTTATGCGGATTTTAATCTCCCATACACCAGTGGAAATTAGAGAAACTTCAGGTAGAATCAGTTGCAGCAGCCTAAATCAATGCCTTTTCGGCTGTATGTATGCAAGGCTTTTTCCAAACGCAGAAGGATGAGAAGCCTCTCTCCTTATGGAGATGAGGTTCTCCTGAAAGAATTCACTGTCCTTATATCTTCCTCCCTGCATATCCTGATGAATTTCTGGCAGAATGAATCCAGACAGGGTAAAGCGCAAAGGAGATCGAGTAATGTTGACAAGAAGTAGTTGGTGACAACAGCAGTTAATACCAAGAAGACAAGAGAGGATTTAGTGGTTATGGCACTAGTACATAGAGGGTGATAGGGCAGAGACAGTGAAGAAGCAATAGGAACAGAGTCAGCAAAAGACAGAAGGGAACAGCTCAGTGATTAGGAAAATAAAAACCACCCAGAGGTACTTGTTCCTACCACTTCATGTGCTCGGTTGCCATTGCACCATGTGAGGAGGACTGAGAGAACTGAGCCCTTTTAGTGGGAAGGACTTTTGCTGTGATCCAGTTACCTAGGGAGTTCGATGAAGATGCAGCACCATCATCTTTGATGGCAAAGACCATGCTGAAATTCAAGGTGCTCTGTGCAACTGAGATTCCCAGCTTCCAGGCTGGCAAATCCAGGGTCTGCTGCCAGGGCTTGTGGCAGAGGTCCTGCCTTTGCCCCCTAAGGCGGCAGCTGGAGGAGCTGGTAAAGCTGAGGTTCTGCACGGTTCTGCAGTGACAGCATTTGATTTGTACTACTAATGTGTTAGATGAACTACATGCTATAATTCACTTCTTTAGCTTATGTCAGAAGATTATTTTTCATAAGGTCAGCTGCATTTTTTCAAAGAGCAAACCACCAATTTTTGCATGACCCTGTTGACATTTCCTGAACACACAGCTAGAAGCCCTCGCCAGCCAAACAACAGGGTGCTCAGAGCATCTCTGTGCCAACACGAAGAGAAAAGAAAAGGAATTTCCATGTGCTTTTGAAATACTTGGAGCGTTCCTGTGGAAAGCAGATTCAAAGAATTGGAGTCAACATGCTCAAAACTGTGCTGAATAGGGATGAAAGAAGCAGCGATTCAATGCGTTGGCCCCGTCGAGTGCATCCTGCTGCAGCTTTCTGACAACACTCTGGTGTTATCACTTAGTGACTGTATGAAAAAGGTCTCTGGAGCCCTGCTGACTGGCACTTGTTTCCAGGGAGCAGGCAGCCAGGCCCAAGCATGTGTCCAGCCCACAGGAATGGTCATTATCATTTCTTTCCTCAGGCACTCAGAGGCCAGGATCATGGTCCAGGACCCCCGCAGAGCCCACCCCACAGAGTAAAGTTTTACATTTTAATAAGACAAAGCAGGTGAAAGCTGGCAAATCATGAGGCCTGTGTAGAAGGCCTCTCATTTAGTTCTTACACGGTTGCTTAGAGTGAGTACCCTAGAAGAAATACCCGTCTGTGTGCATTCAGCTGTCCCTGTTGACAAGGTGCAACTCGACAGGTTTAATGCCACGAGACCCAATCCTACCTCCCTGCATCCGAATAATATCCTGCCCTTCCTCCGTTGCAGCTGACGGGTTTTCTGCAGTGATTTCAAACACTCGGTTTGGGCAGCTGGGGACTAGCCAGCCAGGTTTGGGCACGTGTGTTTCCAGCAACATCCCTTGATCATCAGCCACGTGCTGGTCACAGTGAAAGCCCTACTCTGGCTATAGATATTTTAGGATCATTGCCATGATCCTTCTGTGACCATGGTGACCTTAGGGCTGTTTTGCTCTGGCAACATGCTGCAACACGGCTAGAGTGCAGCTGTGGACCAGGCCCATGGAGATGGTCAGTAGAGTGATTTACATTTGGTACAAGCTTTGCCCAGGTCTAAGCAAAACTGCCAGAGCAGTGGTGAGAGCTGCACTGCATTTAAATGATGGCTTGAAAAGTGTTTTGAGCTGTTCAGAGGGTAAAGGCAGCTGCCTCAACATCCGTAGCCCGTCTTTCCAACCTGACACATATCCCTAAGTACCCTGCACACTTTTAGGTCTGACAGTGGCATGCAGGAACTAATAGAGTGTAGACTTGGCCACTGATCTGTCAAATCTATTACCAAAAGAGCCCCCCTCCTGCCCCCTCAGAAACCATTCAGCACAGACATTTTCAGGGAGAGTTGCCCTGTCTCCTGCAGCAAGTTAATTTCCCACAAAAAATAATTGACGGAGAGTGCCAGTTGCAGCCTGAGAGAGACCATCTCTGTATCTCAAAGCAGATTTTTATGAGACTCTGGAATGGAGCTGTTCTAGGAGAATAGTTGCTGGAGACACTGTGGAGGCCTTGAAAGCCCCAACAGGCATTTTTGATGAAACCCAAGAAATTCTTAAAATGTAAAACAGTGTGAAAGGGAAAAAAAAAAAAAAAACCTCCCTGAACCAAACCCTGTAGTTGCAAAGCAAGGAGCCCTCTGAAGACAACCCACAAAGGCAGCTGCCCACGACTGAGGGTTCTTGCAGTCAGAGCAGGCATAAGTGAATTTTTCTTTTTCTCATGCCCTGCAAAATGGTCTTTGATATTCTGGAGAGAATTAGAAAAATTGAAAGCTAGGGAACTTCACTAACAGCCTTCTCCCCGTCCCTGCCCCCAGGCAGAAGTGTTGGTATTAATTTATGCAGTTGCTGTGTAGAGCTGGTCAGATACTTTCTGACAGAATGCATTCCTGTTAAGAAATGCTGTTTTGTCTGGCGTTAATTATTTTCTGGAAGTTTCTTCCTTCTGAAGCCTGATCTGATTTATTCATATTTCTTACATCTTTCCTTTGTAGGTCTCACCCTGATTAAGGGTGCAGCTGTAGAAGAGCCTAGAAAATCGTTGTGCTGTACTGGGCCTAGCAAGCCTTGCAGAAGGTCCCTGACTATCTAGCAGGAACAACAGAAATCAGGACCACACCTACACCAGCTGCATCCAGTAGTTGATCACGTAGCTAAAGCATTTAGAAGGACAGGTAAAGTCTAGTGATTCTCTTGTCCAATATGCACTCCAGTGACCAGATGTTTCTTTTGCCCTGCCTCTGAAGGTCCAAAAGGAAGATGGCCCTTTCCTCAAAACCCTGTGTTTTACCTGGTGAAATACAGGTAGAATTGAAGCCTTTCCTGTATTGTGCTTAGAAAACGAACCCGTTTATAGAAAACGAACCCATTTATGCAGTGACTGATACAGGCTGGGAGGCACTGACTGACACTTCAAAGAGGTGCACGAGCTTCTTTCCTCCATGGGGAAAGGTACAGAGTAGCGTACGGGAACTCTTCTCGTTTTGTTTATTCCTCCTGTATCAGTACTTTTGAAGTCCTGTTTCCAGCACTGGATGGGTGTGAGACACCTCGACAACAGAAATGCCAGCACTGAGCGCTTCCCCAGGGCTGCTCCCGCACGGCACATTCTTAGATCACACATTGGAACAATTAAAACTGACATCGGCTGCAAAGACGGCTGTAGTTCCCCATTAAAAATGATTGTTTTTCATCTCTGAGGGGAAAAAAAAGTATAAAAGACTTAGCATTTGTCTTTGCATCTTTGGTCTTCACAGTTACAACTCCTTTATGCACCTGTCAGTAATGTAAAGTTGCCTCCCAAATAAGATTTCTTCTAAGCATCTGTCCTGCTGATTGAATATTCTCTTACTGTATGAGTAGTCTATTGTCTGATGAATACATATGATTTAATTTTTGAACAAGATGTCAGAGACTCCTATGGATTGTGTATGCAAATGCTTTACAGCAAGAAAAGAGCTGTCATTTTTGTATCTCAGTGGATCACTTTCAAGGGAGCAGACAGATAATTCTGTTAAATATGCATATATCTATATATATCTATATCTATCTATATATATATGATAAGATATGAATATCACGAATTACTCCAGACAGCAGTTAAGTAGCTGTGGAAAAATTGTGCCAATTTAAATTAAGAGCCCTGGAAATGCAGATCAGGTTTACTCACAAAGAGCTTTTGTTGTGGACACATTTATATTCTAAAGAAGTCCAGACACTTCTCAGTTTTTGTTGTGGCTTTTTATTCCTTTTTTTTTTTTCCTAAGGTTTTTTGAGGTTTTACAGTAACAGTTCTGAGATCTACAAATTATAGTGCTATACACAAAATGAAGTGGAAATGGAAAATTAGTGTAGTGCACAGTGAAGTCTGGCTGATAGATTGCTGCAGATCAACTTATCACAAAGGCTCGCTTCGAAAACAATGCTGCTTTAAAAGTCATCCTTGTGATCTGACTTTCCTTTTCACTTCAGAAAGCAAAAAAAGAGAAAAAGAGACTCACTCAACTTGAATCGAGATAACTTGGTATCGCAACTTTGAGATAAAATCCTGAAGAGGACATGGCAGCTTGGCACTTTTGCACAGATTACCAATTTAAATTAAAGCCTTGCTGAAGAGCCAGCCCCAGGCTGGTGTAAATCAGGAGCAGCCGCCCAGGGGTCGGGAGCATGTTCTCATCTAGACGGTGCTGTCGAGTCTCATGGCTGTCAGAGCATGGGAGGTTGCTGTGGCTACAGAGGAAAAGAGTGTGACTTTTCCAGGACCTTTCCCACAAATCAGCTATGGCCAGCACTGACGGGCTTAGCAAGTGTGCTTCAAGCTGACATATAAATACAAATGTCTAGGCAGAAAACATAATATCAAAAAGCTCTAACAAGGTCAGTTTATCTTGGATGCAGTCTGTTTGCTCCCATACTGACCCATCCTTTAGTAGCCCTGGAGCTGGGCTGTATATGTGGTAGCCTTAGCAGAGCCAGGGGCAAAACTTTTCCATCAAGGGTGAGCAGTTCATGG
>NW_010583645.1:0-101257 GCF_000705375.1 Tinamus guttatus | reverse complement strand
AATGCAGGATAATGCAAAGATTTTCTTTACCCCTAGGAGATTTAAATACGGTGAGCAGATTATGCACTTGTGTTTTATTAAAACAGTAGAGGTTTTTCTTTATAGGCTGGCTTGTTTGGTCTTCTTTCTGTGCACTGAACTGCCAGACTGCAAGCTTTCCAGTTTTGCACCAGTCACTGGTAGGACTCAGGGCAGGATGTAGCCGTTTACAGGGATTGCAGAAGGGTCTTCAGCCATGGGGCCCATATCCTTTTATGCAGCTGGAATATTCTCTGAGAAATGAGAAAACTAGAGACTCCTGAGTGTACTGGCTAATCCCCTCCTGCAAAACAAGCGCTTCAAGAAAGCATTAATGTAATGCAGGAAAAGCTCGCTTTGTACTCTTATTTATGGTACAAGGATAGATATGTTTTATGGTCACTTGCAAGGAATGGCAAAACTGTGGCACTTTGGACCTACTCATTATAGCTTGGTAATAATTATTGAAAGATCTTCTTGTAGCACAGAAACCTTCCAGTGAGCAGCCCTAGCAAATACTGGTAGGAAACCAGGCAGGGTCCTATTCCCCCCCATCCGAAGGCCGGCCAGGCTCAAGGGAAAGGCACAGAAAGCCTCCGGGTTGCCTAGGGCTCGGTTTCTGACAAGGTTGCCCGTTCTGGAAGTGTGTGCTGCCCCTTGCTGCTGGTGGTTCATCCCGTTACAGCTGAGCTCCTCATAAATGTAACTGGGAAAATAAAGAAACAGCAGCAGATTGTTAGCACAAGTGGTAGTTTATCATCAGATTTGACAGGGAGACAGTTAGCACGGAGCGTGAATGCCCATGGGAGGTGAGGTAATGCAGGCAGAAGCATTGAGTTTCTGTGGGTCACATTTTCATAGCTGATGGCAGAAAATAAAATTAAAGAGGAAAAAAAATAAATTGGTGACTTCCCGTTTCTAAACACGTGCGCTCAAGCTGCGTTTTATGCTAGCTGCATAGTCAAAAGTAAAGCATTGAGTGTAATCAGAGAGACCAGCTCCTCTACTTTGAGACCAAGACTAGGAATCAGAGCCAGTTCTCTCAATTTTAAGGAGATTAAAGATTAAATATTTTTAATATTCGTATAATGCAAAGCACGCTGCAGACATACATGCCAAAACAAGCGAGCAAAAGAAACTTTACATTAGTCCTTCAGTAAGATTTCATTCTGAACAACAAAATCCTTGAAGATTTTGACTTGGCCCTGACCTGGGAGGAAGAGGAATCTTTCATTTAAGGTGAGGCCATTTCAGGCTGATTGGCTTTTATTTATTTATTTATTTATTTTGCATGAATTTTAGGAAGTCACAGCATCTACTTCCTTAATCCCACTAGGACCTGCTTACCCTTTTCAAGGGATGTCAGTTACCCAAATAGCACCTGAACTTTAATGCCTCTCTGTGTCTCCATTATTTTAAAATGTAGATACATCATTTAGCCTTCTTATCCTGGTCTCAGGTTTTGAGAAGATTGTGTCTCCAAATTGGCAGTGTAGCCTGCAAAATGAGGCTCTGAGAGTAGAGATTAGTGTGACTGTAATGCACTTTTTTTCTGATAAAGGTTTATTTATGCCTCAAATTGTGTTCAAGGAAAGAGTAATTGAGTTTTTACTAACACAACATTTGCCTTGGACAGACCTATTTTAAAATATTTCCAACCATCATAATGAAAAATAGAAAAGAAAGAAAAATAGAAAACGAGCAAAAATAAAGAACAGGAATGCACAGCCCCACCATTAATGTATTTTTTTTATAATATAACAGAAGCAGAATCTGTCAGTCCTTCACTCACTGTTAAGTACACGTTAGAGGTAATCACATAAAAACAGCATTGCTTCATCCCGCCTCTTCTGGGTCCTCCTTGGTAATAATAAGCTGTCTGTCACTGAAAAATGGTGTGTTGTAAGGTGTTCCTGGCATACTGTAAGTATAAATTATGCCTAGAGTGAGTATAATTGTATTATACATTAAACCATTAGATTAGGGAAAGGGTTCATTTAACTAAAATTTAGCCATGTTTGAGTCGTTTGGGCTGAGCGAGTGGTCTAAACTTCAGTAGAGAGGTGAATATTCCTACGAGGCTGTTAGTCTTGCCCTGAAACAAGTCAGAAGTGTAGCCTGAAACCCATCAGGAGAGGATATTAAGACCATTTCTCCATCATCACAAGCATCATCAGCCACAAATCATTTTCTATGTCTGTTATAAAAATAATTAAAGGTCCAACTACGAATTCTTTTCTTCCGTCGTACTTCAGACAGCTGATGTGTGTAGGGATATTTAGAAAATCCCAGTGAGTTTCTGTTTGTTTCGGTAGCAACTTGGATATCTTTAAAAATCTGATCCTAAGGGGATTTAAAAAGGCTGCCTTGTATTTTAGCCTTTATTATGTGAACTTTTCTGCTGTCATGTTCATCTCTTTTATTAAGGGAATGTAATGTGGTAGACTAAGTGAGGCTTTTTCTCCAAATAAATTTTGAAGTTGCATGGCAGCCCTTACATACTGACAGGTATGATTCAAAGTGATTTATTAACTGCAGCACTATATCTACAAATCCCTTTTTTTAAAGACTAACTTTGCCAAACAAGCCACTGTCTTAACAGCTTGCAGTAACCTGCGCAGCACGTACGTGTTGCAGGGATGCTAAAGCCTGGACTACTTATGCACGAAAGGCTGCTGGTAAATCCCATAATACTGTTTTTGTCTTTAAATAAAAACGGTGTGAATTCAACATAGAAACAGACACCAAGCATGTGGTTTGATAATTTGGCTTGGATTCCAATCAACAGCATGTTTACTCAAGTGAGGCATGGCGATAAATACACTGATTCAGAGGCACATTAAGATTCAGAACAAAATCCTTAGTGTTAAATTGGCTTTTTCCCCCCGCAGTTGAAATTGTCATTATGTGAACAGAAAGAGAAAACAATTTGTCCAAGAAACATGGTCAGTCAGACTCTAGATTTTTCAGTCTACCCAAACAGCTTGAAGTTTCTGTAATATTAACTGAGAGGGATTTAAAGACGATTGAAACTCTTTTTTTTTTTTAATGTCTTCAACAAAATCTGTTCCTTTTAATTTCTACCAGTCTCACTTCTCAGAAAAGAGAATGAGAAATGCTGCCACGGAATCATAGAAAGGAAGGATCATGCAAACATACCCTCAAAGGACATTTGTTCTCATTTCTTTATTTTTAAAGTTGCAGAGAGTGTATAAAAACTGTTTCCGAGTTGGTGCACTTTGTTTTTAGTCCTGTAGGTAAACCTTCCTGCTTTCCTCCTCCTCTCCTTTGCCCTTTGCTGCATCTTTAAGTCCTATGAATACCTAAGGAGCAAACTCTTCTTGCAGCAAACTAGCGGAGAGAGCAATCCCGCTGAGCTGCCCTGCACGTGTAGGCACAGCCTTTCTAATCCACAGAGGATCAGAAAGAAAGATGAGCCGCGAGTCACGGAGGCTGCTCTGCTGCTTTGCTCTGCTAGTAAACTAGAAATTCAGAAGTGCTCAATCCTTCCCGTGGCGTTTATGGCCCATTTTTCTTGCTTAGTTCACTGCCTGATGTCCGATGTCACCAGGAAAACTAGCCTTTTAGGTCATTCTTCTTGCAGGTCTTTCACTCAAGTTGGTGCTAGATCTAGGCCTGCACATACCACTAGCCAAAAGGATGTGCTAAGGTGAGGGATGAACAGAAAAGCTAGGCCAGGGAAACTGAGGCTTATTTTACTTCCCAAATGGTAGCAGAATTCCTTGGAAAACCTTCCTTAAATCTCACTCCTTTGCCTGTGCGAGGAGGATTTCACCCCTCCTTTCCTCCACCGCTTAGTCGCTCTGCTTGCTTAGATTACAACCTCTTTAAGGCAAAGACAGTCTTTTGTGAAGCACAAGGGGACCTTGATGCCAGCAAAGTTCACAGCTGCTCCAATAACACATGGAGTGCGGAGTCACCGCCGTTCCCACAAGTTCCTGCTGTACATAGCATCTGTGCATTGATTTTTTCTGCTTTTGGTGATTCCCACCACCTCCTGCTTTTTTATTTTCCTGATCTTTTTGATGGATGAAGAAGATAGAGGTTTAGGAGGTCAGAAGTCTAACAGGGGAAAAAAAAAAAAAAACAATTTAACTGTGCAACAAGATATCTGAGCAAAATATCAACCTACAAAGGGAAAATATTCAAAAGATAAATAAGAAGCTGAAAAAAGACCCAACTTGAAAGGAGTCTCCCCTCTAAAGGGAGGAATGAACAGGAAGATAAAAAAAAAATCTTTAAGATTAAAAATAACTATGCAAACAGAAGTCCAACATGATTTTGTTCTAAAATAGTAAAGGGGAGAAACAATTAAATAGACATAAGAGGAAAGACATGGAAAGAGAAGGAGAAAGGATTATAAGTCAACAGAAAACAATGATAGTTAAAAAAAAAAAAAGTAGGGCGAGTATAAATTAATAGAAAAGGAAGAATCTTTGTAGGCTAAAAAGTCCCCACTAGAGAATATTATTTTTAAGAGACAAATCTCTCTCCCCAGAAAGTTTGATGGAAAAATTTGGCATAAAATCCTTAGTTGTACATGTGCTCTGTGATTTTAACGGATATCCTCCTTTTTCCTGGCAAACTCTTGTACCCATTTCCCTCTCCCACAAGCTTTTCCTATTTCTAGGGCAAGAATTTTGGGGTGCAACTGCCATAATTGCCTGGTGTCTATTAGGGACCTCCTTATATAGCACAATATTCTATTAGGGACCTGCATTCTATAGCACAATCAGGGTATGAGAATGAGCTGTAGAAATAATAAATTCTGACAAACCCTCCCTTGATCCTTCAAAGGCTGGAGGAAGGAAAGCTAGATATCCCTTATGGAATATGCAGGCCAGAGGCAGCTGAGTGAGTTTAGTTCTTTGAATCCAGAAATGAGGAATCACTCTCACTGACATTCCAGTCTGAAACTGTATAGTAGAAAGCATTTAAACTGAGATGCAAAATAAATGTATTGCAGTCACCCTTCCCTCCACACACAACTGTAGGATTTTCATATACATATAGTTCCAAGATATTTTCAAGGCAACTTTCTATCTTTTCTTTCATTTTCAACATAAGAAAATGTCCCAGCAGTTGGTAAATCATAACTCTTATCTTTCTGTGGCAAAGAAATTCCCTGTTTTCTTTTGTAAAATGTTTGCTAAAAACCTTAATTTATTCTTCTACAGACATTGAAAGTGAAGTCTGGTCTGTAACATATGAAGCACAAAAAAAAATGGGTGTTAAAGAATGCATGATGGCCCCTGTTGGCATAAAATATTAATAATGTAACTAAGGCTGTGTGGATATTACCAGCCTGCTGCCATCTAATTAGAGCGTGTTGTCTTCTAGCAAAGTTTTAATACAAATGTTTCTTCTGTGTATTCCCTAACTCTCTGTTCCCTACCCTCAAAATGCCTGTGCAAATTTAGCTTCTTAAAAAAAAACAAAGTCCTTTTGTACTCTCCCTTCCAGCAAGGAAAGAACGCTGCAGATCAACCCTCCTGAGAATTCAAAATACATCCCTTGGAGACTTTCTTTTTTTCGTTTGCTCATAGCATAAAGTAAAAGAAAATCTGTCTTGGAATATGGAAGAAAAACAGGGTGTTTTTTAGAATTGTTCACTTTCTAAGGATTCTGTTTATTGAAAGTAAAACCACTGGAGATGCTAACAAATTGGCATATACAAATCTGACTCAGGACTTTACTCCTGCAGGC
Organism: Tinamus guttatus; assembly: GCF_000705375.1. The sequence goes on along the minus strand of NW_010583645.1, from coordinate 95,512 downwards.
TGCTCCACATGATATATCTTTTTTATAGGTCGCACAGAAAAGAGTTCTGGGTTTGGACTGATGCCTTCTCAGGTTCAAACCAACTGGGTTGCGAAGGAGTCAGACAAGCCCTTCTCTCATGGTTATTTAGCAGCCTATTTAAAAGCCCATCCCTTGGAGTGAGACCTTGTTCCCTGCGTTACCCTCTAAGGGGGGATTTTTAAAGCTCTGTCTGGATGAGTCCACACCGTTCAAATACTCCTGACAGATAGATAAAAAACAACCAGCAAATGAACAACAAGAATGATATTCCATCTTTGAACACGTTCCTGCCTCATTTACTGACTCTGTTGAAAAAGGAAGGTGCCTGCTATGACTTGCCCTCATCACAACTGCCTTCTAGTGCCCAAGGTGGGAGATGTGAGGAATAAGGGCCCTTCAGAAGCTGTGTTGTCTTGAGGAGATGCCTATTTCTCTCCTTTGAGAGGAGTGTGCAGGTGAGAAGACTTTTCTGTAAGCGTCTCAATTGCAATTAAGAAGTTAGGGAGGAGCTGAATGTTCTGAATGAGCAATGGGTTATGGGGCTATTTATAAAGAGAGAATTTGTGAAAATAAAAAATAAAAAGAGATTTCTGAGTCCTTGAAATCAAAGCTAACATTTTCAGTACGAACAACAATTGGTGTTCAAAAGTCACGAGCCAGCCTCCAAGACACAAAGAGCTTGGCTTATAAATAATCTTTTAAAAATGTATGCTTTGTCTCTAGCCCTGCGTGTCCCTAGCCCGTGCAAGCTCGTTCTCATCACAGTATTTTTGTGTTTTTCTTTGCCCAAATTTCCTCAGTGCCCCACTTTACGCGCCTTGATTTAGTTTGCAGGGCTCCTTCTGCTGAGAGGTGTCAACATCGCTACGGAGTGACAGGGTACGGAGCCCGGTGGGACCCAGGATCAGAAAGGCTCTATCAAAGCAAAATTATAATTACTCCAGTCAAAGGTCCTTGCACTTCTGTAAATGCAATTCCTCGCCTCAGAAATTCTTTCAGTAGGTCGTTCTCCCTTCATCACCTCACACGAGCATTTTACATGAGGCTCCCTTCCTCTTCACATCGTGGGGAGGAAAATGTTTCAGGTCTTGTGCCAGATGGCTACGAGCAGCATAGAATTGGAAATACTAGTATGACAATTTCCCAGTTAACTCTACTTTTATATCAACTCTTCTCAACCACTGTGGTCAGTGAATGGCTTCATGCCTCTCTGAGGGTAATATTATATTATTTTAAAACATTGACTAGACTCTGAGCTTCACTACTAAGACTGAGTGTATGTAATAATAGATCACAAGCATATTTTGGGCTGCATTTTCCTGAGGACTAAAAGCATTTTACATGAAATCCGGTGTTTGAAGCCATGTTCATGAAAGTGTTAACTTGTAAAAAGCAATCTTAAAAAAGAAGCTGCTGGGAATTTTGTTATGGTGAATGTAGGGCATGATCAGCCATTGAGAATTTACACCATTCCTCACACGGTCCATTAAATGTGGTTGTCATGTCCCATCTGACATGGTCTCATTTCTAGCTCTGACAGTATTTTTGAGGGAAGCACCTGGCCTTTTGGCTGAAGATCCTGGGTGAATCATACTTGACTCTAATCTGTGAAGGATTTTAATGTGTGAATGAGCAAGAATGTTCTCTAAACAGGTTAAGATTATTAGTAAAAAAGCAAGAGATCACTTAAAGCAAGTGGCACAAAGATTTTGGGTTCTAGACCTTGCCCAGAGTGTCCCAAATGTTTTTACGCTTAGAGATAAGGAGAAAAAAATATCTAGTGTTCACAGTTTCAGTTTCCTGTGGTCTAGCAGACTGATTCCTATGGTGACAAGTTACAGTTCACTTCATTTGGTATCCAGGCTAGCCTGGAAACACTTTACAGCAATATGTGTAACTTTGCTTATTAGTATCCCAATCATAAAAGCTATTTTTCCAATTATTATCCTGACAAGGTGTCTTCTCTGGAGGGGCACTGCAAATCTTAGCGCCTTAACGATACGATACCTGCTAGATATTTCTCATTTTGATTTAAATTTGCCTCCTGTCATGGACAAATGGTTTTAAATTCTTACAACCCCCTTAGCTTCTTAGGATATGTTTCCATTACAAATTGGAGGGAAGTGCTTGTCTTCCTGAGCCGTCAGAAGCTGATCTGTTAGGGAATTGGAAACAGTACCCTAAATCAGAAATCAGCTAAAAAGCACAGCTTCCTACAATGCACAAAGCAATGCACTTTGTGCTGTTTTGAAGACTTAAGATGACACTTCTACTGGGTATTGCTCTCTTTTACATAAGAGAAGACAGCTTTCCTCTTTACAGAGGTGTTGAAATAGCTGCAGATCGCAGTGGCATTCAAGACCACAAGTATTCAAGGACCGAAGCCACTCCAGAAGGTGACCCGGGTGTTTGGTAGAAATGCTTCTTTCTCTCGCTGGACTCTAGAGTGACCAGGGTTACTTCTGTCAAGTGTTCATAGTTAAATGGCCTGATTCAGAGCCAGTGAGAAGACTGACCTCACCATCCCTGCTTTGGGCTATTCTGTTGTCTTCACTATCATTTAGGACATGAAAGTCAAGACACGAGTCTCTCATGTATGACATGGAAAGGGGTGGGTAGAGCTTTTTGCCTGGGAGTGAGATAGTGTGTGGCAAAATCCTCCCAAGTGTTATAATATATCTAACTATATCTAATATAGCTATGAATATATCCCAAAGATATAATATTAAGTATATAAAGTAATTTAAGTAGCTGATCCAAATCCTTAGCCTTGCCTTGTTGATGCGGTAGGATGTTGTTTTGCTCCCAAGGGCAGAAATTTTAACATTTGTTAGAAATTTTAATTGAACCTTTAAGTTCTTAAACACCTTTTAAATATTGAGAATCTAAATAGACCAAGTGTGGGACTGAAAGCCCAAAGCTGTAAAAAGAAAAGATGTCCAAAGCATTTTAGAAACCCAAACAGGAAGGGAAGCTGGTTTGCCTTTCTTTCTACCCTTTTCTTACTTTTTTACTTCTTATTTTACTTTTCTTACTTCTTTCTTACTGCTTTGAAAGCTAATAAGCTACAGATTCACTCTGTGTTCCCATAACTATCTTTTGTGTGTGTGTGTATGTGAATCTAAAACTTGGCTTCTTTATCTGTGTTTCTATTTATGAAGATGAAAAACAGCCATTCAGGCAGAAGTAGCTTCTTGCAGAGGCCAGTGTCGCAGAGGTGGTAGAAGTTACCCTTAAAGCATTCTCGTGTGAGCAGCCCTGTACCGTGAATCATTATTTTCTGAGGAGCCTCACCTACTCCTCCTTTCCCTAGGATTTCTTGTAACCATCAAAAAGAAAAAAAGAAAAAGAAATTGCTCAACCATGTGGGAAAAATAGACTTTACTAAGGGCATAGATTCTTGTGCATTTCTCTCTGCATCAGCAAAGCAAATTTGTGTTGAACTTTTCCAATTACCTTGAGTTCAGTGCAAGATTAGCCTTGCACTAATGTTTAAAACCAGGAATGATCCTAACATTTATTGCTAAATGAACTTTGACGCAAATAGAGGAATCATATGATGCTGTATAACAGCTACCTCCCCTCCCTCCAAAAAAATAAAAAAAAAATAAAAAAAAAACCTAAGGTCTTCCTTTTTGTATTGTTAAAGATCCTGCAGAAATTTTTCCTCTGTATTAGGATGATAAAGTCAGCGTTTGCCTTCTCCATCTGCCTGATTTTCTTTTTCCCTCCTCACTTTCAGCTTCCTCGCCTTCATTTGGCATTCCCAGGCTATCATCCAATATGACCCAAGGTGTTCACAGTTGTTGCTAAGTGGACAACACTTTTCTGTCTTCTGTGTTACATTGTGTATATGGTACATATTTAAACAGAACATTGTAAAATAGGGAGGATAAATTCTTCCCTGGCCTCAAATAAACAAACCAACTGGTGATTCTGTACCACAACCCTGTTTATACCTTGTGTTTGTCCACAAATTATTTCCTAAGAGCAGGAAATCAATTAATGCAGAAAAATCTCGAGAAGAAAAAGATAAAAAGATGATCTTTACAAAAGGAAATGACCCTTCTAGCTTTCAGCTCTGCCTTAGACGTCTGCAAAAATTTCAGGTTCTGTCTGCATTGATCATATAACAGGCCTAATACCTATGTCTATTAGGTATTCCAACTACCAGAGTACCATTAAATAGTCCCAAAAATGTCAGGAATATATAAAATGTGTCCAATAACCTGCTAATCATGCCCAAATTCCTCAGGGCACACAAGAACATGCTTAATTTCTACTTTTGCCACAAAGCATTTAATCATATTCTTAACCTGGAGCCCCATCAAAGGCAATTACAGTAAAGTATATGCTTGGAAACTTGGATTAGTACTCGTGACCTTCACAACAGAAGTCTAAGTTTTTATTTAAGGTTTTTAAATTTTTTTTGACTTTTTTGGTGTAAAAAGTCCTTTGTGAAAAGTATGTTGATGTCAGCCCTTATAAATTAATTAACCATAAATTAAAAAATAGTTCCAGTTGTAAAGGCAAGTGAACATTTACTAAATCAGCAACTCCCAACTCTTATTTAAGTATTGTTTGAGTGGCTGTAACTCACCCTATCTCATTCTTCTGCAGTATCTGGACTGTCGTAGAAGTTCTGTGAATTCTCCTTTCAGTAAGGTTAGTTAATGTTGCTTTATCAGCCTAAGAAGTAATTGCTAAACATTTATATTGGAGAGTTTGATGTTTATTAAAAAAAAAAAAAAGGAAAAAAGGGAAAAGGAGTCTTAGCTCACTCAGGGTTGAGTAGCTGGAAGTGAATTTTAAAATACATAAGGAAAGAGAAATGCAGAGGTAAAAATGGTGGAGAAAAACTTGTTCCCTTGAGATTTAATTATAAGAACAGTGGGTTTCCTGCACAAAGATGTTGCAGGCCCAATTTGGTCTTATACTTTAATGCCTCTTTAAGTTTGGGTCTCCCCCCACTCTCCCTCTTGGAAGGGGGAAAATAATAACATATTAAGAAGGTGCCTAACTGAGATCTTGGCCACAGAGAACTCTACTATAGGCTGTGAAGAGACCACTTGGGATCCTAGGTGCAGATCTATTGGGTGGTGCAGAGTAGCCTTCTCAGTACTAAACCAGCAATCCCTATGGGCATACACTGAAATGTGTTGGATGGATTTTAAGGTCTTAATAGCATTGCAATCACTTATTAAAAGCAAATTAGGTCAAAGCAACATTTAAACTACTGATTTAACTGCAGGTGGCAACTAAAAAGAGAATGATAGAACAAGTGACTTTAGAGGCTAGAGACAGAGTCTTCTACCTAGGTTCATATTCAATGCAGTAATGCAGTCTGTTTTGTAATCTATTATGACAAAAAGTCATTTTAATTTAAATACATTTTAATTAAAAATAAAAACATTGCCACAGTTATTTCTCAGGGTAAAAGGGGGAAACAACGAAACAAACAAATGAAAAACACCAAGAACATTTGTTATTCCAGTGTGGACTAGGAAAAACTGAGTGTTAGGAATGAGTTAATGATCCTTTCTTAAATGAGTAACCTATATCACGTTTGGATCTATCCTTGACTGCATACTGAGGTCAATGACTTCCCAAAGAAAGTTCGAGCTCTGGGCTTGATCCTTCACCCATTATAACAACAACAACAACTCATTCTCATTCTTTATTTGTATTATCTTAGCACCATGAAACTCCAGTGAGAATACAATTCACTTGTGTTAGATGCTGTAGAAACATACACTGGAAAGACGCTTCTTCCCCAAAGAACTTAGATAAAAGAAACTGAAGATAATACAAATACCTTGGAGATTAGAGGAAAATAAAGGGATAGCAGTGTTCAGTACGAGAGGACATAGTCTCAACATTAGTCATGTATGGAAAAAAGAGAAAAGCAGCTTGTCTATTAGTGCAGTTACTTGTCTCAGCCTTGTTTTAGAATAGGTAAAAATGACCTGGAGATTCCCTGTCCCTCTTCACTGACTGCTAAGGGAACTTAGGTTACTAGCTTGAACTAGATGCTGGACATGCTTAAACAAACCTAACCTGGCTAAAGTTAATCAAAGTGAATCCCAGATGATGGGAATTGTGGCTTGAGATGGGGCAGAAAAGGCTGGGCTTTAGGAATGTTAAAATTAAAAAAGAAAATCCCAAGAGTTCCTTGCCTGAAGGAGGAAAGTGATGTCTGACTTCATGTCTGAGCACTAGAATGGCAAAAGAGACTGAAGGTAGCCCAGAGGGATCACAGAAAAGGATTAGAAGCTTGTTGAGCTTGCACTCATACATAATCTCCTATGAGATGATGTTTGTTTGCCTGCAGGGAGAAACCAACCTGTGTACTTTCTGCATAGACGTGATGAATATTTGTGAGGTACATGCTCTGGGTGTCCCTGCTTGAGCAGGGGGGTTGGACGAGATGTTCTCTAGAGGTCCATTCCAACCTCAAACATTCTGTGATTCTGTGATTTACTCACAAGTGAATTGCAAATCAAGAACTAAAAGGACCACAAAAGCAGCTTCATAGATCCATAAAATGTTGACATAAAGGTATCAGGAAGCAGAATGGAAGTGAGAATCAAGAATTACCGTGTAGTCCTAAGGTCTCTAGGGATAGATCTAAAAAACTGCTTGTGTAAATCAGATTCTTCAGCCAGCGTCACATCCGTGATATTGGCCTGGTGAGGCCACACCTGGAGCACCATGTCCTGTTCTGGGCTCTCCAGCACAAGGATGATGTGGGCCTAGGGGAGTGGGACAAGTGGAAGACATAAAGATGGTTAAGGGACTGGAGCCACTGCCATGTGAAGTGAAGCTAAGAGAGCTTGGACTGTGTGACCTGGAGAAGAAAAGTCTAAGAGGGGAAACGTATCCATGTATAAGAAAACTAGGTGGAGGAGAGCAAAGAAGATGGGATCAGTGCCCAGTGACAGGACGAGAGGCAGTGAGCACAAATTCAAATATGGGAAATTTCACTTGAACATAAGAAAGCAGCTCTGCACTGTGAAAGTTGGTCAGCACTGGGACTGGTGCCTGGGGAGGCTGTGGATGCTCCATCCTTGGATATTCAAAACCCGACTGTACCGGCTGCTGGGCAACATGCTCTGATCGACCCTCCTTTGAGGTAGTGGAATTGGCCTGATGATCTCCCTTCCAACTCCAACTATTCTGTGACTTCACCTGTAATTACTTTTTTTTTCAGTTATTAAATCAACATCAGTTATAAAAGACTGGTTGTTAAATGATTTAAGGGTAGGAATAAAACTACTAACCCCTGAAACAAAATTAACTGAAAAGCAGAAGCAATAGAAGTTGCTTTTGGCATTTGCAAGCATGCTGCTATCCTATAGAAGGATAGAAAAGGAAAAGAAAGAGAATTTGTGCTGTGTGGGATGCATATGTGAAATGCTGGAAAAAAAAAAAAGAAATTTATGACAAATCTGCAAGTGCCAGCTCAAAAGTGAAGATGGGACATGGGCAGAGGAGGGTGAAACAGAGAGTGATTGCGGTAGCTCTGGTTTAGATTAGCTCAGTGCTGTGGAAATGCACTCTTGGAGGGTCTGTAGTAGAGATTGCTCTGTGATTTATGGGCACTAACACACACATGTGCCATATGCATGTGTTTGTGTGCGTGATTAGTATGTGTGTGTGACAGAAAGTGTGGCAGAAAATCACAGAAATCTTAGAAAGAAGAAACACTCATCTCATGAAATTAGTTAATAAAAGCCTTTGGAAATGGCTCTGTCACAGTGGCAATCAAAAAAAAATGTACGTATTCTAGAGCTGAGGATGTTAGTATGGGAAATGTTCACAGCCTTGGTGCGTGGAAGCGAGGTGCGAGCCCTGCCATCAGTTTGAACCGTAGCGCAGCTGATCGAATGCAGCAAACGCGCTTCTGGGCAGGCAGCACAGACAGCACCGGATGATTCACGGCCACATGGTTTTCATCCTATTAAATGGAAATGAAGCATCTCCGGCTGAGACGCCAGCTCAGGGCAGGATTGTGGCTGCGACCATAAAATAGTAATGGGTGAGTGATTTTCCAATTATTCAAACAACGGTGAGTGAGAAGGGCTGCTCGCCTGCTCGGAGACAGCACGCACGCTGTGGCCACTATCACACTACCAGAAGAGTAATTTAAAATACTTTCATAAACTCCTCTTGCAGTAATGGATATTTAATGTTGAACTTTAGAGCTATGGGAGATATGGACTCATATGGATCCATAGCAACTCCTGTCCCCAGAGGAAAAGTTCTCTCATACTGGAGATCCAGGCTGCTGGTTTCCTGATCGGGATCTAATCTTTTAGAACAGTGAAAAGTTTACCAGAATCAAGGAGAATTCTTTTATCTGCTTCAGTCCTCTATGGAAGAGACTCTTAATGAAGCCATTTGTTCCAATCACTTGGGCACAATAAGAAGAATTGCAGGGGAATTACCCTTTGTTTTTTGTCATTCAACATCTCCCTTCCTCTCTGTCTTGGGGAGAATATTGTGAAGTCTTTCAGTGGGATAGAAGGAAATGACTAGTGAAGTGTGACCCCACCAGAGATGGATGGATGCTGCTTCTTTTGGTGTTTGATGCTACGGTGGAAAGGTCTGTGTCAGGTCCTGTAGGTTTCCAGATACATCCCAGAACCAGCAGACTGGGTGGAGGAAACCACATAACAGAGTCAGCGGCTACTGCTGAGGGTCCTACCTCACAGTGTAAGTCCTGATTGCATCTCCTGTAATGCCAAGATGCTTCCAGGTTACCGTTTTTGGAGGGGAAGAGGAGACACTTTTCTTGATGTCTATTTTGGGGTTAGGATCCTCTCCAATCCCAGTGGACTAACTGAAGGGCAGGTGAAAGACAGACAAGCAAAAATGTCAGAGCAGAAAATAACAGTGAATGAGCAAAGTGATACTGTGATGTCAGATGAGGGTTAAGAGAACCTGCCAATATGAAGCATGCACCATCTCTTACCTACCAGCATGGGTAAGTATGAGATGCATATGAGTAATAAGTGTGTCTTGGAGCTGTTGCTGACATGATAAATTCTTAGCATGTGTGTAGATACAAGCACACAAAAATAAATGCAGGTTTCATAAACCCACCTCTTAGGTTGCATCTCCTTGCCAGATGCAGGGCAATGCTGAGTCAGTTTGCTATCAATTTTGATGTCTCTTCCCTAGGAAATTGCTGCCGAAGCATATGTAACTGCAATCGAGAGAAATAGGCTGGCATCTTGTACTAAAATAGGAGAACTAAGCAAATTGAATCAAATGAGATCAAAATAAAACACCTCCCACAAAGATTGACCATCCTCAACTCAGCATTCAAATAAGCAGGAGAAATATTGTGACTTCCTTTTCACAGCTCATTCTACCCTTCTGTCTAGGTGTGGCAAACATAATTGCTGAAGACTCGTTTTTGTAGTTTCTTTCTATGTATAACCTTCCATCTTTGTCAATTGACACTCTTTTTTCTTTCCTTTTTTTTCTTTTTTTTTTTCCCCAAATGGCAGCATTTCAGTTCATCCAACTCTTGAGCTTGACTCAAAGCCATCAAGAGCCATTTGACAGGTCAGTCAGGTCCTTCAGGCCTCCCTCACCATCCATACAGGACTGTGCTGCTCACCCAGCACGGATGACACGTTATCCATGACAGTACTTCTTGTCTGAAGTAACACTATCGCAGTCATCTGCATAACATGTACCATCTAAAATGATGATACGAGAGGCATCACCCCACCTATCTGAGATCTGTATCCGAGAAGAGAAGGAATCACACTTTGAGAGGTGCTGGCCCTTCTCCATGGACTATGGAGTGAACCTATATAACAAGGTTAGACGGGGCACTGAGGTTTTCCATGCACCTGGCTAAATGAGTGGATTCTTTCCTGTTACTTCTCAAGGCTTTGTGTTGCTTTCACTATTGAAGCAGGATAGATATAATGTGGTTAATTTGAATTTACTGAGTTCTCTGTAAATTCTGCCTGTCTCGATCTTTTCATCAGAGTTGCAGCAGGCAAGGCAGCAAGATCCTAGCAGAGAGGAAACAAAGTTCACTTGGTAAAATATATTTGTTCAGCCATGTTAAGTGGGACTGATGTAAAGTTAAACTCTCCCCTGCAGAGGAGATAAAAACTTGTCAAGTTGCAGCATGGACAGACATCTCTAGTACAAGAAGAATTTCCAAATAATGTGCTGCTGTCGGTCACTCTTCAGTGACACTGGCTGCTGAAATGACTAGGATGTATAATGTGAAATGAGAGACTCTTGGATATTATTACTGACAAGGAAAAATATTACTTCCTTTTTCCACATTAGTGGTAGAAAACGTTAAGAGTGTGCCATGTAAGAAACGTGACTTGTGGGTTATGGATTTCACTGTTAAGTCTTTTATACTATTTGATATTTAGTGTCTAGAGCGTCTATAAATCTTTGTTATTTCCAGTTTCCCTTGACATGTTTAAAATACAGACAAAGCACGTAAACTCATCACACACAAACTGATTTGGGAAGCCACTGAAGTCAGGGGGGATTTTATCCATTGCCTTAAATGGTTGTGAGAAAGCCCTTGACTTCAGAAGTACTCAGATCCTTTCCAGGCTCCTAAAGGAAGAAGGAAATATTGCAGATTAGCAGGTGTGGAATAAGTTAGCGAACTGGATGAAAAATTCTTAACGTTTTTTAACTGTATACTCAAACTGGACTTACATTTACACAAATAATGGCTGAAGCCTTCTCTGCAGCCAGTACTTCCTTATATATTTACTGTGATCCTCCGTTAACAGTATGCCAACCTGCTTTCAACTGATGTGAATTTTATCAAAGTAACCTTGCTTCAAGATTGATAACAAAAATAAATGTTCATTCAACGTTGCAAAGAATAGTTTATTAGAATCCCCAAATTCTCACTGTGGACATTCTGTAGTTAGATTGAAAAGCATAACAAAGTTCATATCAAGTCAGCAGATACCTTTGGAAATCTAGCTGACCATTAAGCATCACTGAAACCAGTGGAATAATATCACTGGAGAGTAAGTTGGCCTATCATTTAGCGATCATTTCAAGCAATAATGATGGTCTCTCCCTTGAAAATGAGCCCTTTGCACCATGGATGATTTGCAGAAAATTTAGAAATAAGCCATATAAACCTCTGCTGGTGGTTAGCTGGCATAACTGATATATTGCACTCAACTCTTGGACATGGCATAAAGGTCTAAGTGAAGACATGTACAAGAGGGACACAGTCAGACATCATGGTGAAAGAGAATGGCTCTCTGAGGACCTCTGGCAGACAGAAAAGTCAGTTAGTTATCCTAAGGAAGAAAGAATATTAAAAAAAAAAAAAAACAAAAACAAAAACAGAGCTACCTAGAGAACAAGAAAATCACCCATGCAGGTTTTTTGTAGGAAAATGTTTACATCCCACCTGGACCCACGACTGTAATGAAGTCTTAATTTACTGAGTTAGCTAAGCCAAGCAGAGCTGCTGGCTGCCTGCATGCTTGGGTCCCCTGACCTTTCCTCAAATAAAATATCAAAATATATTTGTTCAATATATTGAAACGACAAATTCTTGCAGACATCTCTTGAGCAGAGAAGAGGCTGCATGCTCTGAATGCATGAAGACAGCTTCCCAGCAGGTACGGCCAGTGAGTTGTGACTTGTGTCTGTTAAAATGAGCTCTGCTAATGATGTTTTAATGCAGCTGATAGCAAATGTTCAGACACTGGGTCATATAAGTCCCTAGGTGAATAGAGATAGCTGAAAAGTGGAAGGGCCTTTTATCTGTTTGCAATTCATGGCAAAGAAAACTTAACAAGATTAAAATTGAAAGCCAAAACTGTTACATTCTTTTGTGCTAAAGCAAAAAATGCCACAATAGGGCAAGTAAATGCTCATACTGTACCTGTCTTGAAAATCATGACAGCAGAGGAGAGATTCAGCCTGGTTTTTCTTAAATGGGTCTCAAAAGTGTATTCTTTGTCACAAGGACTATATTCAAGAGCATTAAGAAGACCTCGGGAGATTTAAACATCATTTTAACGTCCTTTTTCTGTGGCTTAGCTGTTGTCAAGACATCAAAAGTAAGTGGAATGGGGTAAACTCTTCTGAATTGGATCACCCAAAAGATCTGAAGGGCTGAAAAAACAGAATATGTTGACAAATAGAACTGTGACTGTCAATGGGAAGCTCTACTCCGTTGTGTCAGTAAGATCAGGCATCCTTAGAGGATACATTGGGACTGCATTTTAAAGATCCATGAAATGCATTCAGGAGCACAGCTGCAGTGGACAAATAGAGTGCTGGAAATTATACTGGGATATTTTGTATGAATGTCAGTGGAAAAATACACACTTTCGTCAACTTCTTCATTTTGTGCTAGTAAGGTATTTCAAAAATAAATAAAAGAATAATTTTAATTAAGTACTTACGTATGAATTTAGGCAACCCTGGTCCATCTATCTAGATATTGTGTGAACTTTGGTTGCAAACAGCATACAGAGATCCCCAAAACAGTGCTAGAAGTGAAGGGTATTCAACACCTCAGCAAACTAGATCATTTTAATTGAGCACTAAGTATAGGAATGGGTGCCCTGCTTTCTGCAGTAATGTTAAACCGCTTGCCCTCAGGTCATATTTGCTTAGGCAAAACACAATCCAAGATTAAAAATGCCCAAAGCAGTGTGCTCTAATGGAAAGGTTAGGTAACTGACTGACTTGATCTAAAGCCTCAGGAGCTCAACATGTCTTAAATACACTTTTTTTGGACACCTACCTATGAAAGCATGTGCAATTAAAACTTTACATGTTTCAAAATCTTAGCTTAAAGAATATAGGAGCATATCCACAAATGAGAGGAGAGGTAGCAACAGTTCTCTAGCATTAGGTTGTGTTTTTCTGTCTACTTTTGGAGTCTAGGGGATGGCAATAAAATTGGGGGTTAGAGTGAAAAAAAAAAATTACCGAGGGTCTATTAGCTAAAACTGAAATACTGCAAACACAAATACACCTGGTTGATCACCATCTGAAGCTATGAATCAAGTGTAGCTCGCTTCGAAAGGTAAAACATGTGCTAGGAGTTATGTTAAACTTTATCCTTTGATAATGTTATCCATCATTCCCAAGCTGGGCTGCATCTCTCTGCCTTTTGTAGGCATTGGCTTCCATGTGGCATAATGTCACGTTCCCTTTCTTTTCCTTGTTTTTATTCCTGGAGGCTGTTTTGCTGAGATGCCAAAAAATTCCACCAAAAAAATGAGACAACTGGTCTGTAAAATCAAATAATCTGAGTAACATCTACAGACAAAGGTCTTGTCTTTTACCTGATCTCCCTGTTTTGCACAAAGGAGTTGAGAGACAGAGAGAGGAGAAGACAGAGAGATGCCCGGTGGGTAGCCAAGGCTGAGCTCCATGTTGCCATGGCTACCCCGTTGCCCAGGTAGCGGGGTACATCCACACAAGGTGGATTCTCACCTCTGGTCATCGTATAGACTCACTTCAAAGTCTCACAGAAAATATGCCGTGGAACTGGAAGTGACTCAGAACTTCCTTAGGTATAGGTAGTAGCCAACTCAGCTGAGCCTCACCTAACATTTTGCTTTGCAAATAATTCATTATGGTCTAGAAACCAGAGCCAAACAATAAGTTGGCCCTACTACTCCAGATTACTTGTCATCCTAAAGGAAACATCTAATAACTTTGTGGATAAATTTAGTGTTAAAGCTGCAAGAAAGCACAAATCCCTGATGGATCAGGAGCACTGAGAAACACAATTCAGACAAGAACAATTCTATGAATTTAGTCCCCTGTATCAGCACCCAGAGCTTTGGTCTTTCATAGTTTCCAGGTGTGACATTGCTGAATAACCACCCATGGGCAATGACTTATGGCAGAAGAAATAAGACTGAGCAAAGTGAATATAAAATTTCACTAAATTTTAAATCATCTCTAAATCATTTCCCTGGTGACTGACACTGGGTACAGCAAGACAAGCAAAGCAGAACTTGAACCCACACTCTAACCAAGTGGGATAGTTTCCTTTCTTTTTATCATACACGTAGTAGTTCCATAAATTCACGGTTTTATGTATAGGTATTGCAGCTTTATATGCATTCTGTTTGGAAGATGAGTGTTAGGAAAGAAGAAATTAATCAGAGAAGTTAATTTTAGACTTAAAAATCCAAGTTCATGTTATATAAATTCCTAAGTGGATGTCTCTCTCTACTGTCAGGAAATTATGACAAATGAATTCAAAACGGTAATCTTAACGTTGAGACAAAAAAGAGTCAGTTATAAATCTTTGGAATTATGGTGAAATTTTCACAAAGCTTGGGTCAGAATTTTTTTAGAGTACTGTTCTCAGGAGAATAATACATACTATGTGTCTTGAAAAGGAAGATTAGAGTGTAATTATGCTTATCCGAGAATAAAAGGGATATTATATTAAAATGTCAGTAGTCAAACAAATATATTATGTAGCAGTATATTATTTGATGATGGAGTGGTTAATTCTATAGGAGAAATATGATTTTAATGCTAGCAAGGGAATTAGACAGATCTGCCCTCCTGGAACAGATCACAGATGTGTCAGAGATGGTTTACTCTGACTGGAAAGCGGATGGTTTATTGAGAAAGTGAATACCCTCCAACTCCTATCAAGGGATCAGAGTGGTGTTTACATTTCAGCTTTCATTTTAACAAAAATGAGCCATGTTTGGATGTTGTGAACATCGCTATTCAAAAGAATAAATGTTTTAAAAAAGCCTTTTAGCAACGATCTTTCATACTTGGTCTCTATAAAAATTGAAACCAAACAGCATGCAGTCAAAACAAGTAAATAAGACTCAAATGCCTCACAAAATAAATCCATCCAGGGAAATTTAAAATTCAATCCTCATCAGAGAGTAGCAAAATAGCCAAAATTTTCAAAAGCCACTAATTATATTCAGAGCTAAATATGTTCTCAAATTCTGCCTCTTCAAGATGTCTCTAGTAAAGCAACTAGTATCTGAAGCACCTCCAATAATTAATTACTTTTCAAAAACCTGGCCTGAGAGCAGGATTCCTGTATTTGCTGTGAGTCAGGACAGCAAAATCTGGTCCTTAACAAGGTTCCTTTCTCATCCCACACTCGCCTGAGATGCAAGTAGGTGATATACTTTACACTCTTCCTAGTAGTACTGAAACTTATACTGTGTTTGGAAAACTTCCAGCACTATTTTGGATGCTATCACAGAACAAGCAAATTCAACTGTAACAAACTGTGTTTGCTATTAGATACATTTTAAAAAAAATGTGGAGGAAAAAGTGTCAGTAAATTGGACCGTCTGAGGCTTTTTGCTTTCCTCCTGATTTATAGCTATAACACCCCTGCAACTTTTAAGCTGGTGTCAAATCCCTGCAGAATCTTTATCCTTTTTAAACCAAATAATTGTCTCCTGCAGTAATGCCAGTTTTCCTGTGCCTCTAGGCTTGTGGGCTTTGATGGAAGGTTCTTTTGGATGTTAATTTATTTGGTTGTATTACAGTGAGATAAATCTGCTTGCAGTCAGTTGCTGGTAGGGCACAGGAATGTAAAACCACAACAGCAGTGTAACCCAGAAGCCTTACAAAAATGAAAAAGAGAACTGTTCAGAAGAAGGAGGAAAATATAACAGAATGGTCCTTTCTTTAATATGTGCAATTCCCCAAATAACGACATTATTCACTTTGGTTGGCTGTGTTAATGGCTATGAAGGGCAGTGGAGATTAATGGTAGGCTGGGGGGCACAGGGAATGGGATTTATCCTTGAGCAGCTGTAGATGTCTTGAAAATTTGACACCTATTGGAGAAATAGCTAGTTCATGGGCTTTACAACTTCATTTGGCTTCCTCATGTTTATATATAAAGCAGTAAACTCATCTGGGTTTTGTGCAAGCATTGGATGATCAATGCAAGACGAGGCTCTTAATTCTCTAGCCCTCTATACCCTCTATACTACACTTCTCGTGACTGACAAATTGCATATTGGTATGGCCAGCCTCACTCTTGTTGATTAGCAAGCCTAATTTTTAAAGTTGGGCACCTGTCCACAGAAGTAGAAAGATTCCTTGTAGGATTTTCCAAAGCTCTTCAGGAGCTGGCTGTGTTCATTGTAGTAAAGTTTGTATGTTGAGGTTCCATTCTTCACCAATCTGCATTTACTTAAATATTTAAAAATATTTGGCCTTGAGCAACTGACATTCCATTGATGCAAGGACTTAAAACTGCCACATTCCCACAGTCTTGTCTACAAAGGACAATTTAACCCTTCAAATTATAGTGTTAATTCAGACTGGAATGATGATATTGAACATTCCTGTTCCTGCTTGAGTGGAAAGGGGTTTGTTTAACAACAACAACAACAAAAAACCCTTACTGAGTTGCATCTATCCTAGTAGAATTAATAAAATATCATCCATATCACAAGACATAGGAGCCAAATTCTTAGAAGTAATCGGGTAACTGACTTCAAATACTCTATTTAAGGATTAGGGCCTTTTATTCCTTTGGAAACTAACCTTATATTTTAAATCATGAAGATTTTTTTTAAATGTTCATCTGTTATTTATGCGTCTCATTCTGAGCAAACAAAGGAGGTTCAGACTCTAAATCTTGAGCCTAGTGAGTTCTGTGTAATTCTCTTTTTCACACGCCTTTGGACATAGTTGCAGCAAATACATTGTTTATCCACAGACTTTTTGGAAGCCAGTGGTTGTTCCTGGAACTCTGCAGGCTGTGGGAAGTCATATTCTCAAAGCTGTGTTGGTCCCAGGAAACCAGTATTTCAAAATCCTTATTAACTGTAGGTAGCTGCTGCTCCAGTGGTCCTGCTGAGATCTCCTTCTCCTTTGCTAAGCAACAAGACAATTAACTTGACCTGTGTCTTCGTAAATTTTAGGCAGATCTTCAGCACTTAATTACAGCAAAACGGTAGCAACATTACGGTTAGGACTGTGCAGTTTTCATTTCAGTCGAGGTGATAATGATCTCAGAAAACCTGTATGCACTGAATTATAGGATTAATTTGAAATGGTTATTGTAATCTGTACATTGATTAAAATTCCGAGGACAATTTGAAGAGAGACTTCGGTTGTACTGAAGCAGAAAAGTGACTGAATGAATAATGACTAATGACTTGGTGACAGCTGGAAATTAAGGGGCAAGATTCTGGGCCACCCTCTGTACTAATTTGCCTTCCTTTAAGTCACTGGAATTTGTTCCGCAGCAGCTTCAGTTATAAACAGCTCTCTTTCAGGTAGAATGTAAAATGACACCCAAGGCATAGTATTTCAAGTTCTTCATTGCTTAAATATTAAAAAGTATATGATTTTGTAGTTCTTCCTCTTTATGAATAAATTGTAAGTCACGTTTATATTCTTGGTATTTTCCTGTTGATGCACATCATGTGCATTTGCTCCAATTCTGGTTTTGCTCACTTATAAAATCACCATTTGTGATCTGAAAGGAGGCTGTAGTTTATTTTTGTAAAAGGTAGTTCTCAGTGAGGTATCAGCTAAGTACTCTTTCTCATTACAAAGGAAAGCAGTAATTCCAAGGACTGATGGCATTTTATTTGTCATAAATCACATGGTTGGCTTGCTTTAAACAAATATTTATTAATTCACTGATTGTTTCGCCTGGAAGAAGTACCTGTAAACTGATATGTACAGCAATGTGCTGCTGCAATTACCGATCATCGTATACCTAAAGATTTTTCTGCCTTTTTTTTTTCTTTTAAGTACTCTTGGTGTTTTCATTACTTGGACTGCTAAAGTCCAAGTCCAGACGTGCAGCTCAGCTTTGTAAGTCTGAGTTGTAACAGCCCTGGGTTCCTCAGAGATGCAACTATTGGGGTACTGTCCACTTGCCTTTTAAACAAACATGCAGTTACCCTGTGGCAGGATGTCTTTGGTTAAACACTGTTCTGAGTCTTTCCTCCAAGTGAAGCATTAATATTTCTGCTCCTGCTGCTGTACAACTTCCTCAGTCAGTGTGGAGAGAAAAACCGTGGGCTCAGAACGATCCAATGTGAATCAACCTGAAAAAACCCGTTTATTGAAACAAAGCTGTCCCTTATATAGCAGTTCCTTTCCTGTGCGCCCGCGCTCCCGTCTCATCTGATTGGCTGGAGCCTTTCTCCTGGTTGGTTGTTGTCAGGCTCCCTCAATCTTCCCTTCGCTCGCAGGTTCAGAGTCCCCTTTTGTTCTGCGCCTGTGCTGACTCCAACATCTGGTATGGCTGGTTCATCGGGCGGCCATTTTCCTCCAAGAACAACTCCACAAGTCAGAACATGGAAGGATGCGCTGGCCTCGTCTCCACAGCAAGAGGGAATTCATCACAGCTGTTGGACCCTTAAGATAGTATTTGTAAGGACCACTGAAACTTTGCCGTGGTCAGTGCTTTCAGGACAGATACAGAAATAGGTAAATCTACATGCCTGCATTGGTTACTTAAAACTAGGACAATCACTATTTCAGGATACCGATCTAGCAATAGGAAAACCCCAAAAACAAACAAAACAAACAAAAACAACAACAACAAAAAAAAAACACCACCAACAACAAAAAACCCTCCTGGCATTTGGGTCTGCAATTCATCAGACATTCATTTCTTCACTTTATTGTCTTTATGAGCAATATGGATAGGGCCGGTTACTGACCCTGGCTGAAAACAAGGACCAAAGTCCTATTGTTTGAAAGTGCAAACTAATAAAATAGAGATGTGTTTTTCTGCATTTTTCCCTAGACCTTGGTAAACATTCTTCCACAGAGTTAATTCATTCCTTCTTCAGGCATGTTTGCCTTCATTATTAGCTTTCCCAAGGAAATACAGCTATGTGATCTTATGCTTGCTTCAGCCAGCTCTCTCACTGTTCCCTCATCTGCCCCCTTCTTGACTCTCGACCTCTTTGGTCCATCTCAATCAAATTTGAAGTGAGGAAGAGATAGGAACAGTGAGAGAAAATATCCACAAGGGCGGTGAAATCTGTTGTTGGGTAGAAGGAAGAGAACGGAATTAGCACCCTCAAAATAGAAAAGAGAGGAAGAAGTCACATCAGCCCATTTATTTGGTGGCAGCTACCCAGCCACTGAGCACCAAGTACCGGCCCACCAGCTGCATGCATAGCTCTGAAGCAGGTTGTTTCTCACCCGGCAAGACTTGCAGAGTCACGAGGAGGGCCGGAGGCATCGCTGCGGAGCACAGCTCTGCGGGGAACGTGGCTTAGTTAGCGCCTGGCTCGCAGGACGCTGCCTTCACCTGATCTCCGCTACCCACCGGGGAACAGCCCCCATTTTCATCTAACAGAAACTACAGAACGTACTCTGGAGAAACCAGAGGAAATTTGGGAAATTCAAACTAGGTGACTTAAGAAAACCTCCTGGCCTTAAATGCTGTGAAATTATGAGGAATTATACAGACTGAAAATGATATGTAAAGTCAACTCCAAAGTGGCTGGCAGCAGCGGATGGTAAAAAATGATTGTTTACCTGGTACTTGGGGGTCATGCAACTTCTACAGCTAATCAAAAAGAAACAGCAAGGACCATTCCCACTGGAAGCAGTGAGTGATGCCCCTGCGTGTTTCCAGGGAGTTTCTAGGGCATGTGACAGAATTATTCCAGTTGTCACTGGAGTGCAGGCGCTCCCTGTCCACAGTCCCTTGTGAGTCGCCAACTGGGAACAGAGGATGTCCAAGAGGATTGTGCTGGACACAGCTCTTTTTAAAGAGCTGTTTAGTTTCCCCGCAAAGTGGGAAGCTTGCCTAATCCATAATGACCCACATCACTTTGCAGCATGTTCTTTTAAGTGAGTTTGGCCATGTAGTTTCTCACTGACAAAATCCCTTGATTTTCGGGGGTATAGAGGAAGATTAGTGCATAAAAGAACATCTGTCTCTTTGCTGCTGACAGACTGAAAGACGGGCTTTTTTTCCCCATTCCCCCCTGCTTCTATGTGGAGCAGGTTGCAATGTGCCCAATCTGGAGAGAATAAGCACACGTTATCTTTGAAAGCACCAGCCTGCAACAAGTGTTCAATTTTCCTGTGATTTGCTCTATTGAGGTTATCAGCTGGCTCCTCAATGGGCTCACCTGCATGGGAGCTCCTGGAGCCTCTGAGACCCAAGAGAAACAGCCTTGGACACCAGGTATTGATGGTTTGACTGTAAAATCAGGTGTAATCATGCCTTTCCAACAGGTGTACAAGCTGACCTTTCAGCATCAGCAGGACATCTTTTCCTTCCCGATTACTACTAAAGACTTTTGGTAAAGTCGTGAGATTTTTCCACCCGTCAGAGGGAGCAAACCACATGCTATTTCCTCTATTGTGGCCAATTCTGTGCAACCAGAAGCAAGAAAAAAAAAAAAACTGTTTGATTTTGTTATTGCTTACACTGGCACTTGGAGCTTAGGGGCCTTCCATGCTAAGCTCTTCTCAAACTCAAAATAATAACCGTTTCTCATCTTGGGGGACAGTAGTGTAAATAGGCAAGCCAGGCAAAGAAAATAAAGACATCTCAGCCTGGTTCAGGGATGGGAAGCAGACATGGACAGACTGAGCATTCTGCCTGCACTAACACGGGATACCAGGTCAGAGACAGACTCAAGAGCGCCAGTCCCTTCGCTGCGCCGGATCTCTGCAGCTCTGCGCCTGGGGTCGTTCACATCCTGCCTCCACGGGCAGGCTCTTCGTGCACGTCAAGAGGATCAGACCAGTTTTGGAAGTCTTCAGCACTCACAATAGGCAGGTGCAGGATGCATAATCCATGGCTGCAGGGTTTTCTGCCCTTGCCTTGGGTGTCTCATCCAAACTAAAGTAGCTTGTTCACTATGCACATCACATATGCTGTGGGCTAGCGTGATACCAAGTTAATATTTAATAGTTCAAAATGTTATGCTGTCCTCAGGGAAAGATGCTTTCTAAATGTAAAATGTAATCTCATATTTGGGGGATATGAGCTTTGCACATGTCACTGGATCAGCTGCTGCTACTACCAGAGAGGCTTATTCACATACTTCCAGAGGTAAAAATGGTGTATGTGTATCATTTGGATTGTGGCCTGCATGTCATGTCAGCCACATACAATTGGTTATTTCTGGGAATCACTTTTTTTACTTGGAAAGAGGACTTGGTTTCTTGTCTTCCTTTCTCCCTCCATAATTTGGGGGCATACCCATTTCCCAGTCCATAAACTATGGATAACAAGATATGACTATGATTACCTTGAAATGGAATTCCCTAACTTAATCATAGTATCTGCACTACTGTAGTATTCACAGTCCTCATGGGTCAGTTGGGGCAAGATAGGGCTTGCAATATGTTCTTCTTGGTCTATCTGCTTTAAGAATGATGACAGATTAAGGTATAAATTGCTTACTGGAAGCAAAAATATTTTAAATAGAAAAAGGAGGAATGGTGCAGGATAGAAGAGAGAGGCCAATATTAGCTCCCTTCCAAACCAGTTTTACAGCCAGAGAAAGGAAGGATGTTCCTGTTTTGGGTCTTTCATCAAAGGGGAGCTCAGAATTCAAGTAGTTCATTAGAAAATATTTCGTATGGCAAATTCTCTTTCCCAAGAGAAGGTAGTTTAACTTTCTGATGTGCCAAGAAGATGAAGAAAGAACTTCGGTTTTATGATGGGGAAGCCTTTTATATTTACAGAGAATATAATGGGGCAGCCAGGAAGAAGGAGATGCTGAGCTTTTGACAGACTGTTGACAAAGGTGTGAAATGACTGACTGATCTATAACCCTTAAATTGTTTGCATTCTTCATAACATACTTCCTACAAAGGGTCCAAAGTCATTTCAGATGCTTTTACTGCCCATCTTACATTTACAGGGTTGTTGCATTTTCATACACTCTCCCACCTACAAGGGCTGTATTCCCACCAGTATATATTTTTAAATATCCAAATTTATTATTTCAGGGAGTTAATGGAAACAGAGTAATGTATGTACAAATTTCTGTCTATACATCCATTAGAGAGGAATAATAGTTGCTTTAATCTAGGTTTGCATTCCGTGCCAGGAGATTAGAAAAGGATTATGGAAAAGAAGGATACCAATGGGAGACATTATTTCATGTTTGTTCTCAGGCAATACTCCAGCTGGCATCAGTGACTATTTACTCTGTTTTACATGTGGGATCAACATGGGAGATGCAAAAAGGGAGACCTGGAAAGCCAGGGAGTGAAAAGCATAATGTCTGACTGTTGTCATTTTGTTATATTTTTAGTGCAAAGCCAGCCTGCAAGGCAACTATGGAACATAACGGAAGGAAGGATAAGGACTAATCTACATTTGTGTTCCTGTTCCACCGTGGACCTTCCAAGGACAAGTTATTCAGGGATAGATTTGGAATAGCAAAGTAAAACTGAGAGGGAAGATGTCCTAGCCCGCAGGCTTTTCTGCAGCACCTCTGGTAGCTGAGTCATCAGCCAGGAAGCATTTCAAGATCCACTGGGCTGAAGAAAAAGTATGTGTGATTGAACATAATACCATAACCTACTGGGCAAGAATTTTGGTTTTACTCCCTTTTTCAAGGAGTTTCTTTGTTTTGTTTTGTTTTATTGTTTGTGTGTATGTGTGTATTTTGTTTGTTTGCTTGTTGCTATTATTGCATTTCTTTTTTTAGACCTTTTACTGCAAAGTATAAGGTATTAGGGTGTTACGGGGTACAGCAGGTAGTACACATTTGAGCAAAATTCCCACCAAAGACCCAGTTTAGCTACCTAAGTCCTCTTCTACTCTGCAATTTAACTCCAATTTCTAATACTTTGGACTTAGGCACCTGTAAAAGCACTTGCAAATTGCTGAAGGTTTGAGCTGAAGGTTTTGCTTTCCAGGGAATTCAGGTCTTTGTGGAAGGAAAGCTGTTGTGCCAGATAACAGCAAGTGACACACTTTAAATCCACTCTACTAGTCTTGTTAAAGTCAAGGAACTTGTCTAAGCTTGTAGTAAAAGATTTGTTTCACTGGATTTGCTCTTACTCAGGAAAAAAAAAAAAAAACTCTAGATGTAAGATAATAAGTCATTTTCTAGGGCTGAGGAGAAGTGCAAAGCAGTGCAAATTTTAAAACATGTTAGAGAGCTGAGCTCCAGTAGGACAGGCATTACACAAATGTACATGAGATGAGCTAAAGGGTCCTTTTTTTTTTTTTTTTTTTTCTTTTTTTCATTTAAAATACACGATTGAGAGAAAAAAATGCAAACATCATGACCACCTCCTACAACCAAATTATTCAGAAAGGAGCAATTCCACAGAAAAATGCTTAGACTCTCTCATCAAAATGTGACTCCCTGGCAAAGTGAATACTCCAGGAGGTCAAATGCATTACCACTCAGTGCACTATCACTTCCAACAGTCTGAATGAAGGATTAACGAAGATGACTTGACATTTACCTAGATTCGTGTGCTGCTAATAGGGTTGATAAAAGTACTCAATGAATAATTTATATTGAGTAATTCCCAGATGAAAAGATTCATCTTCTTCGCATAAGTGGAAGGAATGGGGGAGGGTGGGAAGTCAAACAGAAAAAAATTGGCCTCTAGTTCCATAATAGCCTGACCAGTGGGAGCTGGGGTTAAGACTTCGTGGTTTACTGTCATGGTTACTTGCTTCCATTAAGGAATTAATTTTAATTACAAATAGGGTTATAAGGCCAATACCCTCCCTTTCCCCTTTTTGGTGGCTGGAGTAATCAGCATTATAGATTACATGTGAACTCCTTGTTGCTAGTACATGGAGGGACTGGCCACAGTGTCACTGAGCTTAGGGGGAATCTATGGAGTGTATCTAGTCTAACCTGCCTGCTTGAAGCAGAATCACTTAGAGTTTTATCCCTACTCTTAAATCAACCACTGTTTTATAACTGATGTTGATTTAGTAATGGAAAAATTACAGGTGAAGTCACAGAATAGTCGGAGTTGGAAGGGAGATCATCAGGTCGAGCCCACCTAGTGGTTGACCCACCCAAGGAGGGTCAGTTGAATCAATTAGAGCATGTTGCCCAGGAGCTGGTACAGTCGGGTTTTGAATATCCAAGGATGGAGCATCCACAGCCTCCCCAGGCACCTGTCCCAGTGCTGACCAACTTTCACAATGCAGAGCTACTTTCTTATGTTCAAGTGAACATAACCCTATTTGAATTTGTGCTCACTGCCTCTCGTCCTATCAGTGGGCACTGATCCCATCTTCTTCGCTCTCCTCCACCAAGTTTTCTTATACATGGATACATTTCCCCTCTTAGACTTTTCTTCTCCAGGTCACACAGTCCAAGCTCTCTTAGCTTCACTTCACATGGCAGCGGATCCAATCCCTTAATCATCTTTATGTCTTCCACTTGTCCCCACTCCCCGAGGCCCACATCTTGTGCTGGGAAGCCCAGAACAGGACATGGTGCTCCAGGTGTGGCCTCACCAAGGTTGAGCAGATGGTGATGATCACTTCCCTTGACCTGCAGCCAAGGCTTTGCCTAATATAGCCCAGGATTCCACTGGTTTTCATTGCCACCAGAGCACACTGCTGGTTCATACTCAGTTTGTTGTCTTCAAAGACCCCCAGGCCCTTTTCTGCAAAGCTGCTTTGCAGCTGGTCAGCCCCCAGCCAGAGCTGGCGCATGGGGTTATTCCTCCCTAGGTGCAGGAATTTGTACTTCCTTTTCTTGAACTTCAAGTGTTTTCTGCCTGCCCAGCAGGCTGCCCCTCCAGCCTGTTAAGGTCCCCCTGAACGACAGGATGACCATCTTGTGTATCAGCCATTCATCCCAGTTTTGTCATCTGCAAGCTCATTGAGGGTTCATTTGATCCCATCACCCTAGTCATTAAAGAACAAATCATTAAGCTAAACATTAGTGGCCCTAATATTGACTCCTGAGGCACATCACTAGTATTTGTCCTCCAGCTTGCCTCTGTGTTGCTGATTGCAACCCTCTGAGCCCAACAATTCTTCCAGTTTTCAGTCCACCTCGCTCCTGCTTGATCTATCCCATACTTCGTCAATGTGTCTACAAGACTATGAAGGGAGATGGGGTCCAAGGCTTTACTGAAGTCAAGATGGAGCCAACTCAAAGCAGTCAAGTAAAGCAGAGCAAGAATAAGAAACTTTCTGAGCAATATGTTGTGTTTGTGCTTCCTCTCATGGTTTCAGTGAACTCGGTGAGTTTCTTGGTTGCAACAAATTCTGCACAATTTGTCTGTTCTCTTCAGCAGTCTCCTGGTCTTATCTATAACTTCCCAGGTCTTTATGAACTCTCAGTTCCAGTCCTTTCCTCAGTCTGCCACATCCTGCAATCTCAAAGCCTCACTTTCTCCTGAGAAGGTCAATTTAGTCCTAAAAGAACAACTCCCTCTCTGTCTGCAGTGTTTCGCCTGACCCACTCATTGACTTTTAAACGAAATGTGGCATACATTAGAATTTAAACAAACCAGTTATCCCTTGCCTTAATCAGTCAGATTCAAAAGCTCTGTCCTGCTGATCCAATTTAGCAGCTGGCTGAGTTCACTAGTGATGGAAATTTTTCATGCGGACTAGCTGGGTAGTTCAGGGCTCAAATGCAATGTGGTCGATTCATTGAACCAGCTGGTTCTGCATTTCAGTTCATCTCAATATTAGAGCTGAATTTTAGTCTTAGAGTGAAATCCTGGATGCATTTAAATGAAGAGCAAAATTCCTCTTGCTTTTGATGAAAACAAAATTTCATCTCTTGAGTTGAATTTTATTCAGTAAGGTGCTCATGCTCATCTTCTTAAACAGGAAAAGACAATCAAGCTGTTGTGGGAGACTCCAAACAAATTCCCTAAGGCTGCTGAGAAGGGTTAAGTCTTTGGGGACCTAAAGTCAAGACATCCGCTTGCAATGCTAGTCTGCTTCTAGCTCAAAAATAGCACTTGGGCATGTCCTGACTTTTAGTGGCACTATGCACACACACAGCTCTGGTCAACCTATGTGATACTCGCACTGCTCCACTACCAGCACAAGACTTGAAGGAAAACAGTGATAACAGCACCAAGAGTGGAGTAGGTTAAGCTCCAAAAAAAAGGAGGTGGCACAGCCTGGGGATGGGTTATGGCCACAGGCTCATGGTGAGCAGACAGCCAGTATTGTTAAGAAAAGGAGGAAGCAGCACAGGAGAGCAAACATTGTTAAAACACATTCTGCACAAAATGCTCTGAATTGTGTATCTAACGCATAATATTTAACTAGGGACTTGGCTCCTTTTCTAGAACAAATTGACAGATGTACTGACCACTTTACGTGGTGCTCTGTACCCCTTTCATCCGAAGATCTGACTCTTTGTATAATCATGCACTGTGGGAGACTGTGCCTGTCTGCTTGTGTGACAGGGACTGGCACTCACTCCTCCTCAGGGACACTTTTGTGGAATATCAGCTATTTAGGACAATCTCATCCATTCAATGGGCAAAGTAGAAAGCAGTATGGAGCAAAATCAAAGTCTCTCTGGGGTCACACAAGCATTTCCTGTCTTAAAGGATTTGGTGGTCATATTCCCCTCTTATCTTGCTAGACCACCACCAACAGCAGGACAAAATGACTTGCTGAGGGTCCTCATGGGACTCACCCTCTTTCACTCAGTTGGATGTGTTACAAACCAGGCAAGATTGCCACACTGCTCTGTTACAACAGGGATGCTGCATCCAAAGGAAGACTTACTGCTTTCCTGTAATTCAATGGCTGAATTTTTGGAAGAGGTAACTTACACTTCAAGGCTGATTTGGTTTTGAATGTATAGGACTGAACGCAACATGAGCTGGGACACTCCATGGCTTTTAGGTACAACTACCACAGTAGACGGAGAAATGCTGAAGAAAGAGAAGAGGAAGGAATCACCTTGGTCAAGACCAAAATAAATGACATAGCTTCGAAATATTTTCACTTCCTGAAAATCACTGTTAAATACCAAAAAAAAAAAAAAAGAGAATTTCTAACTTGAAGCGCCAGGAAGAAAAGCAATAGGGAAATGAAAGGCCATATTCCTCAAACTGCAAGAAGAGATTTTCCCAGCCCCACGGATCCTGGAGACACAGATTTCATCTCCACCTTTGGTCTGTAGGAAATCCACAGCTCTCCAGCTCTTTAATCCTTCTGGTCATCGGTGCACAGGACATAGTTGTTTCTGTTAATGCTTTTCAGTGTGCTAATCCATTCTGGGAGCAGATATTAAAAGACTCCTACTTGACTGTCCTAGCTCAAGCTTGAGCTCAGGGTCTATTTAACACAAAATGGAACCCCTCCAAGAGATGGTTCCCCTCCATAAAGAAATAAATACAATTAGGATACTCATCTGGGACAAGTAGTCTCTGGAAGAATCATCATGTAAATTTAAGACTTCTGTCTTCAGAGAATAATGATCTGTCTGTGGAGGTACAGACAAACCTGAGATGGGGCTCACTAATTTGCTCTTTCATTTTCACTAGGGCAGAGAATAAGAATGAGTTTAGCAGTCAAGACAAGTAATAATCAAACCTTATGTCAGGTGAAAGTTTAATTAGCAATGCCAGATGGAACAGCATCAACAAGAGGCCTTGAATGCTCTTTTTCCCTCCCAGGAATAGTCCTTTTCATAGCAGCACGGGGACTCCTGGGACAGGGAAGCTGAAACCTCTTCAGGCAGAAGAAGGAGTTGAATTTAGGTCTTTCATCTGTGGGATAATGGCCATAAGCATTGGACCATGGGTTAACAGCTCCTGTTGAGGCAATTTTGTGACTGTAACAATCCCCTTCTGACTTTTATATTCCATTTCTGCTGCAACTACTTAGAGAGTTTAGTCTGAGCTCATGATTAGTTTGGAGACATCCCCATGC
Organism: Tinamus guttatus; assembly: GCF_000705375.1. Next base: position 67,641 of record NW_010583645.1, on the reverse strand, counting down.
TACACTTCCACTTACTTTTTGCCCAGTTCCCAAGCCTCTTCCATTGGGAAAATATCCACAATGTTACTAAAGTATTATTATTTCTTTTAAGCAACCCTTTTAGTAAATAAATGGCATCACTGCAGACCGCTCACATCCATACTGAGGACGTGGAACTCATCTAATAGTCATTTCAGTACAATACTTCCTCCCTAAGTGCTCCCAGGAGTCTCCCTTTATTGAGGAGTGGGTAATGGAATACTCACACCTCATCACCATGATACTGAAATACAGTCCTTTAATGGGCAAAATCAATTTTCCCTTAATATTTAAAATACCAACAATGTACTTTGCAGAAGCAAAGCAGTTAGGTAAGATTACAGGCTTACTGCTGATGATCTGGATCATAGTGTCTGGAAAGGAGACAGGGATAAAGGAGGCATACTCCAGGGTCCCATAATACTAACTGTTTTCAATTAAAAAACACCTTATTAAACTAAAAATGAAGAAGGACATTTCACCAATCTCCCCTCAGTTCACTTCCACCTGTAGTTAATCAGTTTGAATTAAGATCTGTTCCTTACTTTACCAGAGTAAGGCCAATCAGCATTGATCCCTCAGGTTAAAGTCCTTTTTTTCCCTATAATTTCTGATATAAACAGGGCTTTCATCAGTCAGTAGTATCTACTTGGGTCAATGACACACAGACCACTTCTCTGGGCTCACCTGGGATTCCTTCCTCATTGCCATACCCCGCCTGTAACTTTATTAGTCCCTGCAATGACAGCAATTCTCCCCCTTGCGATCGCGTTAGGAAATTCCACAGAAATTCATGTAATAGAAAACTGGATTGTCAACTAAACATCTTTTTAATGAAAAGTGTATACTTTCTTTGAAGAATTCTTAACTTTTTTTAAGAAATCAAAACCGGTGAAATCTTTCACTGCTTGTATGTGAAAATATTTTTTTTAAATGAAAATGCCTTATGTTGGGGATAGCTGAGCAAATTCTACTCATTTCTCCTCTTCATCCTTATCTTGACCACAAGAATCTCAGTCATGTCCCAGTCCTTGGTCTGTCGTTCCTACTTTCCTTCCATTTTTCCTTCTTCATCCCTTCCTCTCCTCCCTCCCTTCATCTGCTTCAAGGTCAGAGCAAAAAATTCCTTCCCAGGGAAAATGTGGACTCTTTTTTTCCATTCTGCCTTATTTTGACCCTTAACAAAAATGAAACTAAAACCCGAAGCCTTTAGATGATTCTAAAGACGTAGTAGATTTTCTTGACTTTAACTGTGCAACGCAGGAACACACAGGCACACAGTGGTGCAAACCATGACACCGAATGAGCACTGCCACTCTCAAAGATCCCATTTTTTTGGACTTGGCCTTGGTGTATCCTACTACTTCTTCCAGCACTGGAGCTGGTTTAACGAGGCAGTTTTCTGGCTGAGAGGAGGTGGCTTGACTGGTTAAAATAAGTTGCATATCCTAGAAAGAATAACATCATAAAATATTGACGCTCACAAAAATCCTGGAGAATGCCCTGTCAGAAGAATATTCCAGCACAACATTAAATGGAAGAAAATAATTATTCACAAATTCTTTTTTTTTTTAAGCAATGAATACAGTTAATTTTCTTATATCATTTGTTCATGTTTACAATTTTCAGTCACTCCTTTAAAACAGCCAACCTTTCTGGGACACATGGATTGAAAAGGCATCATTTTTAATGGGCTTGTAGCTAATTAAAAAGTGTGACATTCAGAATGTGGCTGGAACATGGCATAAAAAAGTAATTACAGAATAATACATCATGTCATGGACAAGTGGTTAAATGTGAACGTGTGCTGGCAAATATTATGTAGGAAAAGCCAGTGCAGGCTAGACTCTTACATACAATCCAGGCTCTGTTTCGGCTGGACGTTAGAGCTGGATGTGTTTTTGGTGCTGATCAGTCTGCAGGCCTGTTTTGCAATCACAGCAAGCTTCTCCTTTTCAGTCTGCAATGCAGATTGATCTCTCTCCTAGTGGCAGGCAAGCTTCTGGCAAGCACAGTGTGGCAAACAACCTCTGATTCCCAGGGGCAGCATTTTGTGCAGCGAGCAGCAAAGATTTTTGTTTTTCATCTGGTGTTTTATATTACAGGCTGCTTCATCTCCTTGAGTGCACCTACTGGGTAAATGAATATATTGGGCTTGACCAGCCCTCATTTGTGCAGGCCATGTGAAATTCATGTCCCTGAGTTAACGGGGGCCACTGAGCACCACTGAGGAGCATTCAGCTCCAAAGGGCACCAGGGACCTGGGACGTGGTTTTCAAGCAGCAGCTGGGATTTCAGTGGGCAAAAGCAGCCCGAGTGATTCAAGCTACTGAAAAAGCATTTGGAAATTCTTAGCATCTTTCAAGATAAGGTCATGCTTGTGATGCCTTCCTGTGGCCTTATCTGCAACTCAGTGAGTTTTCAAAAGCCTGATTTTGGTACGCTGTTTTGAGCAGTGCCGTCTCACCTGAGCTGTCCCTTTCATTATAGTTGTGTATAGCTACTGAGATAAATCCCCATAATTATTCTTTGCATTGCCATAACATCTCTGAGCCCCAGAGAGAGCGCCTTCTCTGTGGTGGGCAGCAGAGCCTGCAGAGCACTTCCAACTGGTGGAGCCATCAAGGCAGGGAAGCTCAGGAAAACACTCGGCTGGCCTGTTGGAAAGGGCACACAGCAAGATTACTCACTGATTTAGTTTCTAATAGTCGTAATGGAAAAGAAAGGTTTGCAGGAGGGATTTGTAGAAAAAGTAGTAGAGTCAGGTGTGCATAGGAACACGTGAGGTCTCCAAGCAGGTGAAGAAATATGGGCTGATTAAGTTAAATATTTTTGTGTGGCAGGTTTCCACCTTCTCGCTTTTTGAAACTGTTTCTATTTATTGCAAGGAATTAATTATTTTTCTTTCTTAGCTCTGGTGATACTAGCCAGCAATACTATAGGGACTGAAGGTTTTTCAGTATTTCCATTAACGATTGGGTTAGAATTAACTCCAGATTCATAATTTAGCAGTCAAAACGGACTCCATGCTGAACTCAGCAATTCCTTTTCTGTTTTTTTTTTTTTTTTTTTTTTTTTTTTTTTTTTTTTTTTTTTTTTTTTTTTTTTTTTTTTTTAAAGAAAAGTAAAAATATCTATTTGGCTGCTTTTCAAGAAGAGTAATTCAAGAAAAAGGAAAAGAGGGAATAAAGAAAGGAAACAAAATGTACCAGTACTGTTGGATTTATTTCTTTTATTATAATTTCTTTGGCTTATGTACATTTAAATGAAAATTTTCAGCCTATTAATCCATAATATAGACTAAAGTCCTCTTTGTACTTAATTAAAAATGGATGGATTGATACATAAAGGATGAGATTTTCAGAAGTACTCAGTGTCATCCTAACTGTGCTCTAATTGAAGTCAGTGGAGAAACTCCCTCTGAATTCATTAAGAACAGAGCAGAGCAAGCTTGAGTATTTCTGAAAATCGTACCCAAATGGAATGTGGTAAGGGATTATTTTCAAAGCATTGCAAGGGATTTAACATTGTGGTTTCCATTACGTTCAGTTTATTCTTTTTTGGATAAAACATGGCTTAAGCTTTTTAAAATATACATCCACAATAGGCTTTATGGACTTTAAAGGATTGTCTTGAGCTGGTGTGGTTTGGTTCAGAAATTCAGATATCTCAGAGGAAGACATCAAAAACATACCTAAAGAAACAGGAGACGAGGAAGTAGCAATGTCTAAAAACTGAAGCCAAGTAAATATAAGTTGCAAGAATGGATTTAAAAAATATAAATGGATTTATTATTTGCCAGTGACACAAGCTTCTTAGGGCAGTAATTCCCTACCCTGGGCCTCTTGAAGTCCAAAGTGGAAACATTAAGTTTTGTGTGAACTAAGCGAGCAGGTGAGTCCAGATGCAGTGTGGAAGGGGAACGACTCTGCGTGTGGAGTGTGCAGATTCAGAGCATATGGCGCACCAAGATCTCAAAAACTTGTGAAACACACCGTGATTCAAACACCAGGGCCTGTGGGTCCAAATTTCACGCCAAGTTCTGCTTTTTGCTATAGGAGGCCTTCGGGTTAATCCTCACTTTGGGGGCAGATGTATTGTGCTACTCAGGACTCCTTTCTAAGGAATCAGATTAAGAAGAAGATATATAGTAAAACAACTGGCCAGGCAGCTCTCTCCGTAACAGGCCAAACATCAAGGAAAACATAGGGTCCTTTTGCCACTGCAGAGACTATAGGAAAGATAGTTTAGCGGTGGCCTGCACTAAGTTTTTAGAGCCCTTCATATAATAAATGATACATATCATCTTTATGCCACCCGTCTAAATCACAAAAATGTAGATTTGATTAATGCTGAATGGCAGAAGCCCCGAGCTGCATCCTCACTTTGCTATATATAGTGCCAGGGCTAGCTCTGGCTTAGTCTTCCAGCTGTAGTTCAATATATTTCCGAGCCAACCAGGTAGAACGGAAGCCTTAGCTGTATTTCCCAGCTCTCAGAGGTTTTAAGCCAATCCCACAGCTTTCATTGGAAGTCGTTTTTGCAGTATACTAATAAATAATCTCAGGGAGAGCGCAATTGTCCACACACAAAAAAAAAAAAAAAAAATCAGCTGCAGAACAAAAAAACATTAGCAAAGGGATGTACCGACTTCATTTTTTTCCAGCAGATGTTCTTGCTGAAGTCTCTCCCTTTCCCTGCTACATTTCTGCTGTGTTAATTGTCATAACTATCCCCTATAGTTCCTTAGTAGGAGAATTGTAACAATTAGCCCATGACTTAACACCAGCTGTCTTGGCTTAGGCAAGGCAATGTGTTTTGGACTCCGAACACCTGCAGACAGACAGTGCATGGTGGATGCTTGGATGCTGAACCAAACAGCTGTTGTGTTTCGGATGCATCCTCCTGGGGGGAGAGTTGGGGAGAATATGAAAAATGTCTGTATGTTCTACTGTCACGATTTCCACTTTTTAAGCTTTATTGTGAGCATTTCTTTCCAGTACGTGGAGTCTCAGCTGATTAAGGGATGGTCTTAGTCACTACCTGGGGACTGTACAGTCTGTAGGATTCCATATGTTATGTGGCTTTGGAGGTAGCTCTAAGTATAGTGAGGAGGGAAAGAACAACCCCACACTTGCTTTGATTTATTTCCAATTATTCCCTTTCCAGAGCTCTTAAAGGACAGTTCAGTTTGGTTTGCACACTTCCCGGTCAGAGTAATGTGAGAGCTGGCAGTTAGCACTTTGGCAGTTTTACCCCAGTGACTTTAATAACCAACGGGAATTGCCGAGAACAGCAGTAGTGAATTTACGGAAAGAGCTGTGAATGCACTGCCTTTCCCCGGGAACTGTAAAGTGGGATTGTTCAAGAAAGAGATTTAAATGTGGGTGGCATCAATTTGAAATGCAGATGGTGTATCTTATTAAACACCATTTTAGCTATTTGTAATGCTCAGAACAGTATTTGCCCTGAATTTAAATAGCGATATACAGTATTTGTTAAAAAACATGCTTGGACATGTTTTGTTTAATTAGAGGCTTGAAATTTCCTAGCATATGGCTTGTCATTTGGTAAAAAGATATGCAATTATGAACTTCCTTGAAGTTTTACTGTTTAAATGCAAAATTAACTTACTATGTTCATCACTTTGTGGCAGGCCATTAAATATAGTATTTACTAAACAAAAGCTATATAGGAGCAGCCCAGCCATCTGTACCTCTCACACTGTATGTCTTTTGGTTCATAGAAAGTGGTCTGGACCCGATCTGCTCACACAGTCCATTACCAGAGTTTTCTACACGTCTGTGCAAATGACATCATGTCTGTTTATTATCTTTAAAGGCCTAGATGCTGCTTTAGAAGCATCAATTTAATTTTTATACTTCAAGAAAGCAAATGGGCCATCTGCTTATATATATACAGCACTTTCTGAAGTGCTGTGGACTTTTTTCTCATCAGATTTTGGATGGCCTTTTAAAGTTTTTGGAACTTTTGGTTGCTAGTATCTTTATTTTTTTCACTAAGGAATAGAAATGAGAGACTGGAAGACTGGAGGATGATGCATATATATATATATATTTTCCAGAACTGATCTGCTTAGTGCCTGCTCCTCCACACAACAGGTGACTAATGCAGACTCTCTGACTCCCTCCTGCCACCTCAAGCCAGTCGTCCATCCACCACCTTGATCATTCCGCAGACCCAGCAGAGCTGATGAAAAAATTGCCTTAGGCCAGTTAATCCTCATTTTTTTTCAAGCAATATTATGCACTCGGAATACTCACAGTTTGGAAGATACTCATTTTTACACTTGAAAATGACTTAGAAAGAAAAGGAGGAGGAAATGAAAGTCTCATGAAGAAGTGTGAAGGGAACGACCCGCAGTCCAACACATTAGTTTGCTTCACAACTCTTGTTTCATGGCTTATTCACACCCCGAACTGACTTTTTTCAGAGGCAGATGGTAGGATTCCTCTCGCCTGCATTATAGAAGTCTATATATGAGCCAAAGGTCCTAAGCTTAGTGTATATTTATAGCAGAGAAATAGGTTATTTTAGAATGTGATTACTTCACCCGTTTTGTATATCGTCTTCAGGATGAGCGAAAAACAGCCCCGAAATGCCTATTTCAGTGACTCTGAAGGGAAAATAGATGTCTATGCTGTACATGCCTACTTATAGACCCTACCTGCAAAGTTCATTAAACATCACAACTGATATCTTGGCCACTGACTGTAATGATAAATTCCTGTGGATTTCAGGAGAGGCACATTTTCTCTGAGTTCTTTCTTATCACCACTGTTCTTTGGTCAACATAAGCAGCATGCTGAGCACCATCAGAGGGATGTCCAAAGTCCTGCTCCTTCCCAAGATGAAGAGAGAAGGAGAAATACAACAGAGTAGATGAAAAGTTGGGGTGCCAGCAGGAACAATTCAAATTCTTTTGATCTCTGTTTCCTTATAGATGGTATGTAACCTTCTTGGTTTAGCCACATTGACAATATCTCTGCCCATATTTTTTTAAACTTTCTTGCACTCTGCAAGTTCAGCTACTCTGACCACACCATCCTACCATCTCACTGACCTGCCTTGCTCCCTCTTAATGTGACTTTTTTCAAGTTTTCCTTTGTGATTTTTGTAGACCTGGCCCCTGGCTTGACCTTAACATCCTTCTACTTGATGTCCAGTATGTCCTCCTTCTCCTTTTGCTAATCACTGTGATGTTTTTCTACCCCCAAACCGTGCCTTTCTTCCCCACTGTTTTTCATTGAATTTCACTTCTTCTGTCTGTGTAATGTAACTTCCCTATTTACCAGCTCTCTCCCAAGAAAGATGAAGAAAGCTTCATCTCCTCAATCGTGGAAACTTGAGCAATATTGTGTAACACAATGAATGATGCAAACACAGAACCATAGCGTGCCTGCTCTTCCTTTCCCTTTTGCAGTACAGAAAATGGCTCCTCACTGGGATTGTTTCCCTCATAGTTCAGGTTCGGAACTTTTTTCTTTGCTCAGTAGCCTCTTGCTTTTGTGAGTATGGAAGCAGTGGTCACATTCAAGGTCAAGACCAAGGTACCCAACACTGCGCATGTACCCAGTAGAGGCAGTGACTGAACCTAGGAGACAACGATCACTTCTATTCCACATTTTTACATGGTTAATAAGAGGTTCATTTGTGAGATTCTCAGGGTAGAGAAATGACTTTTTGTCACAGTTATTTGTGTATGATAGACTAGATTGTGAACTCTGATCCAAGCAGGCAGGAAGGCAGGTGAAACTCCAAGGACTTTAGAGTAGGGGATTTCTACAATTACCTGTGTATGCACATACTGCATCCAGGAAGAAGGGTCTTTGGACCACTGGATCTTTACACCTAGTACTTATATGGACATTGTTTGGGGAAAAAATAAAAAAGAGAAGAGATATTACCACCACTTTAGAAAAGTCACCATGTTATAATAGCTCTATATCCAGCGTAGACCCAAGATTATTCTTCTACTAAAGAACTCTTTAAGAGTCAGCATCCTCCAAACATCTGCATCATGTTTCCTTTCCAATGATAATTAATTCTGGGTATTTATTTAGTAAATTAGTTAGTTATTTTCTAGATCTTTCATTACCAAAAATCCAGCCAAGATTATATGAGCACTTCCTGAGATCTTTCTGAAGCTCCAATGGCCACCTCCCATTCACAAGGTGGGAGATAACCCCCAGCCACTTCTGTATGTCCTAATGATACCTTTCCGCATCACATGTGTCTAAAGACGTTGGCTCCTGTGCCAAAATCATGTCCTGACTTCTTATTTAAAAGCACTGTCAAGAGTCATGGAAGAAATAAGCCATGTTTTGATCCCCATTAAACACATGTCACTGGTTACAGATGTCATTGGGAACAGTTTAGGCCAGGGATTATTTTTAAGAATCTGAGCATTGTTATAAAGATGTGGTGATAATTCATTAACCCTTGGAGAACGCTTACATTATGTATTAATAGGACATTACTGTAACTTTTGGCCTTTGAATTGGTGCTTCATTTTGACTTACTTTGCTCTAGGGACTACTTCATTCTGTTTTCAAACATGATGAGCTGAAGTTTAGTTTTGTCCGCTGATCATATCTTCCTTGCTTGATTAAAGCCCCTTCCATCCTACAGAAGAAAAAAAGGAAAAAAAGATGTAGAACAATGCACGAGGTTATCTATCCCTTGTGGATTTAAATTGCCACACCAGCAGCAAAATAGGTCCATCCACCCAAAAGGAAGCCAGTGAGGCTTAACAGAAAGCAAGATTCCATTGCGGAATGGTGGAGGACTGAAATAATTCAGGCTTTTAAAAATACCAACACGTTTTAAAAAATGGAAATTAAAACTGTCTATCCCCACCTTGTAAATCCAAATGGGATTCAGAGGAGTGTCTTTTTGACCTTCTCAGTCATCTCGAAGTCTGTGCAGTATTTATATGTCATCCAGTCAAACTCTAAAAATACAGTCAGTATTAAAAAGAAATAGTACTAATGATTCTTGATGAGGAGCCCTTCCCTCTGAGTTGCTGTGATCCAATACTTAAATGAGAAGTTGGGGTTACTACGTTTCTGGATGTCATTTTCTAAAAAGGAGACAAAAGAAATCTTGACAACTTGTCATTAAAGATTTCGTGGCTATATGTATAAGTGCAGGGATGCTGGCTCTGTTGCTGTGGCAAAATTCACATTCAGGTGATTACATTTTCCTGCTTCCACTCAGCCTGCATTTTCACTTCCATATGTCATTCTTGTCTTCTCATCTGAAATTGCTGTACAGTGCTGCTGTGCATTATTAAACAGTTGCCACATTTCATCTCAGTGGATCTTGCATTTAAAAGATGGGTTTACTCCTTTGTTAATTTTTTTTGTACATCTGTTTTTCTTTTTTTTTTCCATGAAAAGGTTTCCCATCAATAATAGACCTTAGAAATTACTGTTCTTCATTCAAAGTTGTCAAAATCTTTTTTTTTTTAACTTTATTTTTTCCCCAAAAAGTTTGGGCCTTTCTAGAACTGAAAGGAAATTAAGTAGTTGTTGTTCAGATAACTGAATGTTATTATTAACTGAATGTTATTATTAACAATAAAAAAGGGTTCTGTAATTGGATATAGAAAATTATTCCAGCAATATTGTGGGTAGCTGTTCAGGGGCTCATCTGTAAACTGAGGAAAACAAAAAAGAATCAATTTCAAACAATTCAAAAGAAAAGCTCAGAGCTCTGAATAACTGAGCAAAAATCTTTATGTTGTTTCCATCAAGTTCTTTTTATGTATCATATTTTGAAACTTGCAAAGTCCTATTGTGCCATTCAGAAAGAAAAACTGCTTTTAATTCTCTTTCTCTGTAGACAGACATATGAAATGAAACCGAAGTGCAATTTGTTTTTTAGATTGCAAACTCAATGAGACGGAGATCACTGCCCCATGAAATTAGCCACATCACATGCGGGCTACAGATCCAGTCCTAAAGAAAGAGGGTATTACACTCAGGTCCTGGGAGAATGTGATGGCTGTTTGGATTGGTTAATGAAATGGGAATGTTTTAGATAATTCGGTTTTGAAAAATGAAATAAAAAAATTCAGAAGTTAATGACTTGCTTGAAACCGAGACACTGATGAGAGCTATTACTGTAAAATATCTGTTATTTTTATTATCACATCTAAAATAGTTCAGTGCTGTGCATTATGTTTCATGTACTCCTAGTAGTGGCAAACAAGGAACATGTGATAGATGGGCACAGTCAGGAAAACCATCACAATGTGCATGCACTGTGGCAACTTGGGAATATAACAATCCTTGAATAAAAATTAGAGCAGTCAATACCCTCAGGAGAACTTAGACTTTTTTTAGAAGATGTGTGGAGACATCCCTGAAGACACAGATTCCATAGAAGAGTCAAAAGAGTTTAGAGCCCCTGCCTGTTCTTATCCGTAGACATCCTCATGAAGTCAGCTGCTCCAGGGTGTTAAAATAATGTGTGGTACCCTTGTCCTGTTAGAAACAACGTATTTCTTGGGATCAGACGTCAAATCAGGGCTAAATATTTTGTTCAGTGGTTAAAGTGGCTCAAAGTACTGACACAGGGGATGCCCTTTGCAATCACCATGGTAGAAACAACATAGGACATTTTGCAAAGCAAAGGAAAGTCAGTATAGACCATGTGTTTAGAGACACATTGCTACACCCTGCTTTTCCAGGAAAGGTTCCCTTGCTATTTGCTAGGGTCATAGCCTCCCTGCCTGACCCTTAGACTAACGGGACTGCAGATTGTTTCCGTAGGCGCTGGGAAAACATATTGATTCCTGCTTTCTCTATTTCAAACACTGCAACCATATCTGCAGTCAGGAATAAATTTGCTCAGACTGTTAGTGAGACATCAGGAGCTGGGTACTGTTGATATAGTAAAAGAGAGGCCTCCAATCACCATGAGTAATACATCCTACCTGTGTCTTAAAGGAAAGATGAAATTGCCATGAAATGAACTGATTTAAAGATCTGGAGTTTCAAGCAAAAGAGACAGAATAAAACCAGGAGTCAACATGCTGAAGTTACAAGAAAGACAAATAGTCCCTCATCATGTGGTCTTCAAGGGTCAGGGGCAGATTTTGCCAGAGAGAGTAATTTCAGAAGGAAGGGCTGTCCTTGAAGCGCTCCCTCTAGCCAGGCACAACTTGTGTTTAGGACTAAGAGCTCTAAACGGCTTTTTAAACACTGAACAGGACTCAGTGGTTGAGAGAAGTTGCCTCACAAACCAAATGTGGGCTCATAGACTGCGTCAACAACTAGAAGCTAGAAGGTTCCTTGTTGATTTTTGAGGGACTTTGCATCAAAGTTCAGCAAGGAAGCATCTACACAAGATACATCTTGAATGCTTTTAAAGAGCAAACATGTGCAAGAGCTTCATTGTAATTTAGTTTGGAGGTCATTGACATGTGGTTAAATGAAACAAGTTTTCTACTGGACAAGCAGTTTTATGGGTGGATGCCATATGATTATGTATTACATTTTATTTTCAGATCGTTCTACGAAAATTAGCACAGCACCTTGAAGCAGAGAGCAGGCAAGGATAGTTATGCAGATGTGTCATAGTAAGTCTTTATTTTTCTTTTTTTTAATACAGTTTTTTTTTTTTGGTGGAAGAATCTGTAAATGGACACATTAATATCAACCCAAGGGAGCAATTGTCCGGTGACACACGTGGTCTGTTTCGTAGAGTAATCTTGCCAATGAAGTAATGATGCAAGCAGAAACCACTTATTTCAATGGGATACTGCATAGTAGAAATGAAATGGTAAAATGCGCAGTGATGCAGATGCTCGGGAGCCTTGCTGCTGAGCCTCCTGGTTTATTTTTAACTACAGAGGCAAAACTGTGCTTTGGGATCCCATTGGATGCTTGCCATGGTAGAGAATAACCAGCCTAAGTCTTCCCCAGTTCCATGTCTTCTCCCATTCCCACCTACTAACCCGTCTGGCCAGGCAAAGACACGATACCTCAGGGCACTGTACACCGGCTGCAGAGGAGTCTGACCGGGGGGTTCTTGTCTAGGCAAACTGTGGCAGGATTGCAGCATTTCTCTTCACTAGGCAGTGAGGAGTCCAAACCTACTTGTTGAGTCTGGGCCTATAGATTTTCCACCCTGAATCATGCCCTGGCCACCTTCCAGCCATGTCATTTGGGACTGGAATTTTGTTAAATTTGATTCTCTTTTGGGCTGGGTCAACACAAGGTTGTTAGGCAGTGCAAAAGAATGTGTCCTTTGGCCAAATCCTGTTCCCAGAGCAGATGAGAGTAAATTTCCCTTTGCCTCTGTGAAAGTCTGCGTTTTACCGGGGTGACCCTGGGTTATCCTTGGCTATGCTCTGCATGGGGCATCCTACAAGGAGCTGAGCACCTTTGTCTCATTGAAAAGACTGAGGGCTACAGCTAACTTGGCACTTTTTCAGGAACAGAGCTTTAAGGAACATTTTATTCCACTTTAATTCAGGCTGAATGCATACCCTAGCTTTATGCTAGAAGGAATCCTTCCTATTTCAGGTGGCTTTGCTTCAGAAGTAAAACCAGTCTGCTGGCTAAATTTCATTTTGGGTAATTACATTTGGCTCATATAAACTACTTTAATAGTTTCAAGAGGGAAAAAATGGCTCTCTGCTAACTCTTCTAAAGCTATTTTGTAGTGTTAGTGAGAGAGACGGAATAGGCCTTCCCACCCAAGGGGTGGCTGCGTTTTAACAGGGGGTGAAATTACTCCTGCACAACATGTATATTGTTCAGGGAGCTCCACACCACGTCTCTCCTACAAAAAAGACAGAAAGCAATTAATGTATTTCTGAAGCTTCACAACTCTCAGCTTGTAATATATCTGCCTCAACCCTATTCTAACGTATCAGACTCCCTTTCTGACAGCTCTTCTGGGCGGTCTTAGGAAGGACCTATTCTTATCTTCTTATTTTCTCATTGTAAGCTTGCTGACTTCTTCCTTTTTCCTCTCCATCACCTGCTCTCTTCTAATAAAATCTACTTTGTCACCAGGGCAGTCATCTCCTGTTATCATCCACTCACACCCAGGCTAGCTGCAAGGTGCCTTCGCTCTGCATCCATCACAGATCAAGGAGACAGGCCTTGCAGACAAGCTGAACCTCTTGCTGTTGACCTGATCACTCAGTTCTCTGTTCCAATATAACATTGTCTATCCTTGCCTCTGTTCATAAGACAATACAGCTTCCACATTTTTATTGTTTGTTCTTGAAATGAACCTTCTAGAACTTGGCTGTGGAAATGAGTTTCTAGCTGACCATCCTTACATCTTTCTGCATATTTTTTTTCCCCTCTGTATATATTTTATTAAAGGCATCAAATCTATCACAAGTTCCTTCTTCATTATTCTTTCTTGCCCTTCTTAAATTTCTCCAGTGGTCTCTTCTATCACGCCATGCACTCCTGCCTTGATATTTCCTTTATCATCACTTTATTTGTCATTCTCATGCCTGGAATGTCCTAATTCTTTATATCTCATAATTCTGTGACCCCAAATGTCACTCTTCCTGCACCAGGGAATCTGTTATATTATCTTTATGATTATTCACTAAACAAAACTTTTAGAGCAGCTAATGCATATGCATAAACTTATTGTTCACAAGGTCCAATTATTCAAACATTCATTCTGTGAATTCATTACAGCAAGATGACATTTTTTCAGTGCATGAAGAAAAGACCAAAACATCTATATGGAGGATGGAAACATTCTGAGGAGCAGTGTGAAGGATTTTCAGACAAACTGAATGAAATTTGGAAGACAGGTTAGTTTTCCTAAAGGGTATTATGGCACTCTCTTTCCCAGCTGCTTCTTGCAGAGTGCTTCTGGGTGCTAAAGTATGGGGATTAAATGGATTATCTCATCTGCTTAAATGTAGGAATCATGCCATCACTTTTCCTTCACATTGTTTCCCTTTTGCCTGTTGCTGACCTTGTCTGTTAGGTCAGATCTGACATTGAAAAAGATTTATGCCTGTGCCTAATCTGCATATTGCCAGTAGCCCTATTGGTCTAAGTCACTGCATAGCTGGAATTTCTGTGGGAAGCTGTTGTTAAGTAATTCTGTTCACCGAATGTGGATATTATCTTAGGTGCCTAAAAAGATTTTCTTTTTAAATCCCAGTCTTGGTAAAGAAATCAACTTATTTTTGAATGTTGTAGCAGTTTTAATGGATCTGAGGATTCTGAGCTTAGACAGTTAGTCACACAGAAATGAACAACCCCATGCAGAAAATAGCACAAACTAAATATCCTTATAAAATGAGAGAAAGAAACCAATGAGACATTGTATGAAAAAAAAAATCATAAGTATTTCACAGGAAAAATGTTTTGTTATGTCATGAAGTCATTTCCAAAAGCCATGGGTGTTTAATATTTCATACAGTAGAAGATCTTTCTTCAGATCCACTGTTTTTATTAAGTACTGATATACACAGTACTTACTATTTTACTGTGTTCTTCTCTTGAACATCCCCATATCATTAATATTTTCTCACTAAATATTTAAATGCTTTTTCTTTACTTTTTGCATTTTTCCTCCTAGTCATCCTGTGAGCTTAAATATTATGTTTACATATTTATATAATAATACGATCCGATGAAACAGTAAGATGCAAGTAGCATCATGGTCAGCCTGTGAACAGGAATTCAAGACATCTGCCATAAATTACAGAAATGCTTCAGGCTACTGCCCTCCAAGAGATCTTTGTTAAGGTCAGCTATACATCATGTCATAACCAAGAACTACCTAGAAAAGAAAGTTAAAGTTCCGTAGGTGGTTCTTAAATCTTTGAAAAATTAAAAACTCAAGTCAATAGCAAAAGGAAAATACATTATTTTATTCTGTCTTTCTGTTCTTTTTGTTTGTTTGTTTTTTTCTTGCAGAAATCTAATATTCCAACCTTTCATTCTGAATCCACATCCATCAAGAGCATATCAGGACTATTCTTGTTTCTCCATAAGTGTTTCTCCATAAGCCCTGTCTTGCTGTGTTTAGGTTTGGATGGGGTGCAGAAAGCGAACTTGAATACTCTCCTAGCAAGAAATCTCTTGGACAGACTACAAGGGCCTGGGAATTTGGAAATTAGCCAAATTAGTTGCCAGATACCTCATAGTTTGGAAGTTTGGGCTTTTACCTCAAGGCACTTGAGCTGAGCTCTGCTGTGGTTGTCCTATGAAAACAGGCCAGATGAGATCCCAAGGCCCTGGCAAGCTTGTGAAGGTCAGATCTTCAGTATTCCAGACTCATAGGATCTTGGAAGCATACCAAGCAGTCATGAAGTCCAGGGTTTCCATTATTTGTAGGCATGGATTTCATGATTTTCACTGATCTTCACCAAAAATAATATTATATATATATATATATATATATATATGTGCATATATAATATCCTCCCACTAAAGCTTCAACATTGCTGTTTCTAATGGAGAAACACCTCATCTGAAAATTTTTAGCTGTGAT
Source organism: Tinamus guttatus (assembly GCF_000705375.1). The sequence continues at coordinate 52,107 of NW_010583645.1, read as the reverse complement.
TACGCATAGTCTCTCCAGAGCTTCAGGGATGTATTCCAAACCACAGTCTTTACACGGGGTGTATAAGGCAGTAAGGTAAGCGTTGGCTGCTTCAGCTGTACTTTTCTGCACTGGGATACTTTTCTTTCCTTACAGATAATGTGATAGATTCACAGAGCTAAAGAGAAATTCTCTCCTCCCCAAAAACATTCCATTAAAGTCCCAGAACATCTTACTGGAGTAAATGCAAAATTTGATATTGTTTTTGCAGTACCGGGATTCATATTTTAGGAAATCTTACTTTGTCATGTGAAGCCATTAAAATCTAAGGAAAGGCAAAATTGAGTATTGGAAGGAATAACATGAAAGGGAGGATGCCAAACACATTCATGGACGTAGAAGAGTTAGTGAATGTTCAGTTGAAGTAGAAATGGTCCCACCTTTTGAGGGGACTCTAGGGAGAGTCCATCTGTTCACGTGTGAGGTAAAGAAGGAGTGAGAGGTGCTGAGAATATCAAAGCTAGAGGTCTGAGAACGGACTTTGTATAACTCTTACTATTATACTTACTTAGAAGTCCTTGAGTTTAAAGTCCTTAAATACCTGCATTGCATAACAGCACTGCTGGTTATTAAGCATATCTTGTAATTGGTTAGAAAGTCATTAATGATAACTTGCTTGAAAACGAACCAGCTGGTACTGTGAACCTCTAGGTAATAACAAATGCAAGAACAGGAGGAACAGTATTAATTTAACCCCCCAATACATTCAGTTGCTATTTAAAATCCTAAGGAATTAATTTTTGCATCTATTTCACTAATAAAGCAATCACAACACTTTTTATGCTTAAATACACAGCAAAAGAGTCCCCAAAAAACGCATTTTTTTCCTCAATGATTACAAAGCTAGCTTAATTTGGTAACAGAATTATCAAGTATTTCTCATCTGTATCTTGAAAAAAATCCCCTCAGGAAGGAACACTTTGTGTTCTCAAGAGCTTCACCGCAATAAATCAGCATAGCTGCATTGACTTTGGAAATATGGCTATGATTTCAATCAGTTGTGGATCTGGGTGCCTTCATTCTTTGGTGATACGTACCAACACACACTGTACAGTTTACTGTGGTGCTTTTATTCAGTGTGAAAAAGACTCCTAGTATTTTTTTTAATTACTAGTATTTCTAATATTTTTAAGAGCTTGATCTTGCAAGGTGCTAAAGGCCACCATTCCTTGCGTCTTTGAAAGCCTCTCATCAGGTCCAGTGAGAAATTGGGGCACTTGGCCCTTTGCAGAATGGGACCTGGAGCATTGGAAAAAAAATGCCATGTGTTTTGTACAACCTGCTAATGGGCCTGTGCGTTCGTACACAGCAATTGATCCTACAAGCTTCTCAGTGTTCACTGGACTTGCCATTACACCATGAATATTTTATAGCAGCACCACTATAATAACAGTAATTACATTTGCCCTTTTACAGCACCTTTTATCTAGGGATTTCAAGGTGCTTTATGGATGTTAATTAAGCCACACAGTCTTCCTGTGGAGTAAGAATTATTATTACCATTTTGCAGATGGGGAAGCTGAGATACAGAAGATCCAGACTTGACCTTGCCCAAGATCATGTTGTAAATCCTTGCCAGGACTAGGGGCTGAGTTCAGGGATTCTATTCAGGACTCACTGTATATATTTATTTGATTTTCATTATGTCACAGGAAGAAGTCAAACATTTAAAGTTGAAAAGCATGCACGAATCTGGATATATTTTCCATTATTTGAATTATTGTGAATTCTTAATAATGTGAAGAGTCACTATGCCTCTCAACACTCCCTTGTAATATAATACACACCAGAAGACCTCTCAGTGAATTGGAGTGAGTGCTATATATTATATACAGGTGCCTGATGTTATATACAGTGATACTAGTAGAAATATTTCACTAAGTATCAGACCAGTCTTGCAGGTACTGAAACCAAGATGATTATTAATGTCATCATGAGCCATCAATGAACTGTGAACAAAGTCCATAGCTGAAATGCGCTATTCTCTCAATCATTTCACTAATAGTTAAAATATGTGCCAAGGTATATTCTAATGCCAGTACCTGCCATTTAGATGAATGAAAATGACTGACTGTGATTGCTTCTTTGATAAACTTATTTACTATGACAGTGCTAGCCCTTGATTGCTTGGTTAAACTAAAAGAATACATAATTATTATATAATGATTTTAGAGTTTGGCTTGTATCTAAAATGAACGTGCAAAATACCCATTCAGCCAGGGGAAATGGACACACTTTCTGAGTGAAAAGGTGACTGCAGTGCTAATCTGCATTAATCCAAATGAGATGCATGCTCGCAGTCACAGCAGGCCATGGCTCGCCTTTGGGAAGGCAACCACGCACGAGGAAATTCTTCATGCTTGTAAGCACCTGAACTCCTGCACCCCATTCAGAAAGCCCCTCCGATGTTCTTATTTTTATTATTATCATTATATTTTGACCATGCAGCACCCCCTAAGCTCTGTAGAGTAGACAAAATCCTGGCTTCACAGAAGAAATTGGGAAGTTATCATTGACTTCAGCGTATCAAGGATGCCCTTCAGGAAGTTTAGCAATACCTTCACAAATTGGGAAGACACTGTAATTACTCTAGATGATGTGAAAACCCTTAAGTAAGAAATTTGGACCAGTTTAATCAATATCAAGATTGATCAGTATCAAGAATTTGCCTACTAAGAACTATGTGCTGTAATAATCGCACTTATGATTTGTTCTGTTTGACTTTCAAGTTTTGCTGTCCAACACCCCCTTGTATTTTAGAAAAATGGTATCACAGAGCAGTGTTAATGAACACAGCTATTTGGATATTACTGCAAAAAGATAATTTGCTCCTGGCCTCAGAGGAGCTTGAACAGGGATGAGCGAGTGGTGTTTTTTCTCCGTAGCAGGGCAGCATGAGCAGCTTTCCCTTTCTGCTTGCTAAAAGGATCATTCATGGCAAAAACACTTGAAGGAGACTACTCTGTATATCTTTAAATATAACTTTTCACCTGGAATAAAAAGTTGGGCATAATAACTTAGTATTGAATAATATTTCATAGATTGCCAGCAACAACCCTGTGAACTGTTCTTTGTGAACAGCAGTATATTTTGTGTTCAAGAACTCTCTGATTTGCAAACACTTTAGTATAGCCTGACACTTTCACTGTTGCCTTTTACTTATTCATTTCAGCTCTTCCGCCTTACTGCTGCCTCTCAGCTTTGATGCATTGAGAATCATTAGTAAGTAAAGCACATTTAATCTATCCTGCAAGAGTTTATATTTCTGAACTGAAGCAAAAACTCATACCAATTAATTATTTACTGAGCTGGAGACTTCTAAAATATCTCAAGGAAGTTCACAGATTTATTAATTTTAGTTGATCTTATTTGGAGTTTTGTTAATGGGATTCACATGCTATTTCAGGAGGTGAATAGCTATTTTATTTTTATATGCCTCACAGTCAATATAAATGCCATTTCATTAAAAGCTGTTTATGAACAAAAGACTCAAAAGCAAATGTGTATTGCCAAAGCATTTTTTTTTCCCCATTGGCTGTGGTTAGGCTGTTCCTTGAAGCCAAAGATTTGATGGATTTTTGATTTGTCTGCATTATAGGGTTTCATTCCATGCAGTAACAAGTGAAAAACACGAGTTGGAGTGGACATTGCATTTTGAAAACCACAAAGCACGTGATTTATTCAAATTATATTTACATAGGAATTATTTCACCCACCAGTGAAATGCAGCTGCCGCTGACTTAGAAGACGTCAGTATTTAAAAAGCAGCATTGCTAAGTGAAAAGCACTTTATCTAATATAAAACTTGAGGAGGAATGTAGGCTTGCAGAATGTAATTACTCATTTGGAACTTAGCCCAGACACCAAAACTATCATTCTCTCTTTAGCAAAAGTAACTAGGAATCTTAAGTGGTCGAAGATAATGGAAGTCTTATTTCTACAGTTCTTCTAGAAAATAAAAATAGTGTTAGCAGTATATGCTTCCCAGATATTTAGACATAATTGCATTTAACATTTACACAGCATGGTTATCAGAGGACCTTCGAGTGCTCTATAAAAGAAAAGGTGTGTTTGGTTTTTCGAGTAGCCCTGCTCATTGCTTTTGTTTCTTTGCCTTTCAGAAATGTCTTGTTCAGAAATATTTTTGGAAATATGAAATATGTAATTGCAAGGCAAATAACTGACTCTATTCTGGCCTCTGAATTCATGCAGAACTTTTGGTGTTTCTGACAGGGAAGTTTTCTGCATGGATCATTGGCAGATGTAGCTGCAAGGATGTGGTCACACAGTAATGACTATGGCAGCTGGAGTTGGTTTGAAGGATGGTTTCGCCTTCCAGCCTATTGATTTGAGCTCCTGTAGCAACATATTTAGCACTGATGTCACAGTCATGGATGGGTTTATGATAAAGCTTCCATGGTATTTTAAAAAGAAGCAGAAAGAGAGAGTCCAGCGTGAGCACATCCATTTTCTGCATGATGTGGAACATCTGTGCAATCACCTTTAGCCACAGCAAAATGTAACTATCAGTCAGTGAATATGTTTCAGCAATGGAGATGATGTGTGTGTCCTCCTCTATCCTTGACATTTTCATCAGTTTCCCCCAAGAATTCTCTGCTTTCCCTTCCCTGGTTTTTAGCTATTGCTAGAATGTCATCTGAAGATCTGTCTTAGCTAGTCTTGGGAAAATACCTATCTCATAATGAGAGGTGAAGGAAAATACTATCCAAATGTTACGAAAATCAATATTTTATGTACTACAGCAATTTCATAAAATCCATTGGGAAGACAGTGAGAGAAGCATTGATGGAGAAAAGAAAAAAAAAAGTGGAAGATTGGAAAAAATGACAAATAAACCAAAAGCTATTTTTTGATTTTTTTTAAAAATTAGGACCCTAGATAGCCTTAAAATTCTGTATCAGTCTTATCTTACCTTACTTTACTGGAACTCTCTAAAATGCTTTTTTTTTAAAAAAAAAAGAGTTTCATACAGTTTATGTTGTTCCGGTTTATTTGTATGAAACTATAAAATACATATTCCAACTGATTGCTTGAGCATTGGAGATTTCAAAGCAAATCTTGATATTGGGTAAATTTGCCTTCTCTCCCCTTCTGTTTTGTGGCATGTGGGTTTCCTGAACTCCGATATTTCACCTCGATTAATCTGTTTGCAAAGCTATTATTGAGCTTGAGGGCTTAAATTAAATTTCAAGTTCATATAAACTTCTCTGATGAATACATTTTTGTTTGTGTGCAGTATATAAATTCTCCCAATCTTTCTTTTATAATAATATGGTTTTGCTATCCCCAAACTTCAATTTATAGCAGCAAAATTATTCAAAATTTCTACAGTGCTTTGGAATCAAAGTGTTTGCTAGGAACTGCTCATTAAGTCAATCATTAAAATTCAAGTCTCACTATATTAATATCAAAGTAAGGAAACAAGACAGGAGTTCAAGATAAACAGAGAATTCTGAAAGATCTGTTGAGACCAAAAATAAAAGTTATTGTGCAAGACATTCCTGACTTTCAAAACTATTCTTCAGTCCATAAGTCTTCTCTCGAAAAATTAGGAAGTTCAGTATAAGCATTGTTGCTTGTGAGTGTAACAGTGAATGGGAAGTTCATTTAATCCTGAATGCTTCCTTGAGTCTAAATACTTTGTTTTACAGAATTCCAGATCTTCAGAGTAAGATCAGAGATATTAAAGTAAATGTCCTGTTGGTTTTTGAAATAATACACTTTCTTAATTCCACTAAGGGGTAAAAATTCCTTTTTAAATATTTCAAATGCTTTAACTTCTGATTTAAAAAAATCCTCTACAAAAGGCTTCTCGTTAGGTTAGGTTAGGTTGTGCCCAGAGAAGGAAAAATCGCTGGGTTCCCATGTCACGCTGTGGGCTCCCGGCCCATTGGAGCCAGGGGCAGAGCTTGGAGCAGGTCAGCGTGGGATGCAGCCGGGAGCAGCAGGCAGGAGCGATGATAGGGCAGTCTGAGAAACTTTTGGTAATTGTGGTCCAGGCTTGAAAAAAAATCTGTCAGGAGACAGTGCTAGACACAAGCTATTTTTCAGCAGCCTCTGGGCTTCCTTAATAATGAGAAAAAGCTTGTTTTCTTTTTTCTTTTCTTTTTTTTTTTTCCCCTTTGCCCTGTGCATGGGTGTGTATTTGTGCCCACATTGCAGAGCTTGGAAGGAGCTATTCATTTTCTTACAAAGTGATATTTGAAATCTCCTTTCCTTTTTAACAAACTCATCCATCTTCACAGCACCTTTGCTTCTAGGCAATTTCTACAAATCAAGCTGAACTTTCGATCTGTGTTGTTTTTAATGATCTTTCTTGCCAATATTTATAATACGTCTTGAAAGCTGAGGCAGGCAATGGGTCAGATATTTAGTATTAATTAATGTCACTCCCTAGAACATGCACACGCCCAGGAAATTAGAAACCATGTTTTAATTTTACTAGAGAGGTTGGAGGACTTGTAAACTAATATATCTGCCTCCTTCCCTTTCTTTGCAGACAGAGTTAGTTTCTTCATGCCCTTCCTGCCTCTCTTATTTCATTGTCACAACATCACTTCGGGATTTCACCTCCATCTCCCATTGTCTCTTAATCTGGCTATATTGATCCTCCTTCCAGCACACTTGTTAGCACTTTTTATAATGGTTGTCAGTGATGATAAAGTAGAACCGGATGGTGTAGATTGTAGATAAAAGATAAGAGAAAATTCAGGGGGAAAAGATCCCAAATACACAAGGAAGAGGACACAAAGGTGAATGTCATACCTAAAGGCCCATGGGTTATTTCTACAGCAGTAAATAAAAGAAAGCTATAGCTGGACCCTTGGCCTGACATCATGCAGTACCCCAAAGCATGCCCTGGCATGGAAGCGGCCCTGATAGCTTGCACAGCATTGTTTGGGCACCCTGCTTTAGAGTCTTTTCCAAAAAGCAGCTTGTATATGTCCATCCCATTTAAGGAGCATGAAACTTTAAGCCTGTGAATGGGAGCAAGACCATTTAATGGGGCAGCTAGGGCCATAGGGTATGTGTGGCAGGAACAAGAAGACAGTATAGCTCTCCTAAGGCCCAGATTACTGCTCTTTTGCTATGTACGACTTGTTTTCTTACAACTCAAGGAGTTGTAAGACTCAGGAGTCAAATTATGGGCTAGATATTCACAGAGCTAAATGCTATTCAGAGAGAACAAGAAAATTTCTGCCATCAAAAGACAATAGATAGAACATACAGATATGAACAGACCAATAGATAATACAAAAATGAGACAGTTCTGGTCAGTGTGTTAAGCAAATTATGTAAGTGCAGTATAGCCACAGATGACCAGAAAATCTGCTTTTCCCTTCCCTTTTCTGTAACATCAAATGAATATACCCTGGATTTGAGGAAATGTTTAGAAGCCTACAGCCTAATGAAATGCCTTCTTCTTTCTGCACCTGTGTAACCTTTCTTGTTACTGGGAGGGCCTATTTAGGTCTGAATCCTGTGCCCAACAACCTTTGCAATGATTAAATCTAGCACAAGAGCTTTCTCTATATCCAGAACTTGCTAGCTTGAGTTGAATCACGTAGGCTGTCATACAATGATGCCCCAGGTGATTAAATGTCCAATGAATTAGTGGTTATGCGCACATCTTCCTTGCCTTCTATGTTCATTTTCAGTTCTACTTTTCCAAAGCAAAATGCCACACAGCTTGCATCTAGTGCATCTTAGTAGAAAATAAATAACACAAGGGAGGTAACTTCTCGCCCTCTGTTTCCTCCCCAGCCAGCATGGCCTGTCAGACCCTTTGTTAGCTGGAACTGTTGCATCCTTGAATTCCTTGAATCCTTCATGTGACTTCTCCATGAGAGCAGATGTACATAAAATGGCATGTAAAGTATAATTAGCTCTAACTAAATCCCTAATTTGGATTGACTTCTTTCTGTGTTTGTCATTTAGCAGGAGATCATTGTTTCCATGTAATTCTAAGTCTCTTCCTTAGGCCACGAATACCCTCTTTATATTACTCCTCTTCAGCTGCCCTCTTCCTTCTTTAATTCCTTCCTTATCATCTCAAGAGAAAGTTAGTGCTGTTCTTAAGCTCTGGTTTCCCCTGTGTGGGCCAGTGTGGGGTTTACAAGCCAAATCATAGTTGTTATTGAGAATAATATGGTGTCACTGGGGAAATTAATAAGAAGGAAACCATAATGGTATGGTTTCAAAGTCTATCTACATCTGTCTTTAGAAAGCCTTTCACGTAGGCATAGCTGACACTTGAACTGAATGCAATGGCATTTAAACATAATAACAAACCACAATAAAACAATCTATATTTCACAGAGCTATCCATTTCTTAAGCTCAGTATTAACCTATCTGCAATATAATGGTGACATGCCAGTAAACCAATTTGCAAAATTTCGGTCTGTCTTTACAGCATACTATAAAGTAAAGCTCCTGTAAAGACAGGAACTAAGGCAGATACATCCCTATCTTAGACAGCTTCCAAATTGCAACTTAATTAAAATACTGTGGGGCACAGAAGGAAGACAAGGACATAACATAAGAATCAATGGCTAATATTCTTGCACAATGATTAAAGACTAAACAGAATTATACCAGGGGGTGTAGGTCTCTTAGCAAGATATGTTTTATGGCACTGTAAATATGTCTAGTAAATGCCTGAGTTTCATTTTGTTGGACAGGGAGCAGTGAAGGTTAGTCAGAATAAGAGAAGGGAGTCAGGGATCCCTGGCCTAGACTGACAAAGAGGCAGGCAGATGCTTAGGGAAAAAAGGCAGCAAACCTGCGTGGTGGAAGCCCAGCTAATGCAGAGACAAGATGAGGGAAGAGGTCTCCATTCCTGCCAGTGGAAGGACTAAAGTCACCTCCACAGAGCTGCAATTCTGAATCACTTCGAGTTTCACTGTCTCAGGAAGCAGCTCTTGGTGTTTGCTTAACTCCTGCTCTGTTTATCTTTCTTTAGGCTTGAGTACCGATGCAGAACCTATTACACAAGAAAGTACACAGACTAGAGAGGAGGATGATCAGCTGTGTGATAAAAGCATGTTTATGTCATTACATTCTGAAAATGCAATATTGCTTTTATCAAGGGAGCAACAGCCAAAGTATCAGCATCGTGGAATCAGTAGCAAAATACCTGCTTATTTCAAACTGTCCCTGAGCATTTACCAGAGATAAGAAACATTCCTGGGGACATCTGGATACTTTTTACAGACTATGTTTAGGTGCATCAAAATTGCTAGTAATATGAAAGCTGGAAGGTTCCCTTCTGCAATGCAGGAAGATGTATAGACCTGTCTTAGTTCAGGATGCCTGAGTACCCAAAAGGGATAGAGCTATGGCACCCAGTCACAGGCACAAGAAATTATTGACTAAGGGGAAGGAACTGACTTACTTAGAAAAAAAAAAAAAAGATGAACTTAGAGTGATATTAGGTATCTTGGTTTAGAGTTTCTTCTGTGCTGCAGACATGATGCTGGGATTCTGCTTGGGACCATGTGCTACTTTGTCCACATCTATAATATAGACATGTAATTTGGATCAAGATTAAGATCTTCTGTATAGTCACCAGAAGGTAGGGATAGTGTCTGGGGCCTGTATAACTTGCATATGAAATGTATCTGTGAATGTACCTCAGTATGAGGTATCAACATTCTTTGTCTTATGTTGATCAGCCAAGATTCAACACTACAAAATCTTAAAGGAATTGATAATACTTTCAGAGAGTTATATCATATAAGGTCATCCTGAGCAGCATAGCATGTTGGTTGAATTCACAGTTTCATAGTAACAGCTAGAATATTCTCAGCCAACCTGAATTATGTAGAAAAAACACCACAAAAGCAATTCAAGACAGCATGTTTGATTTTGCAGCAACGATGGACTGAGAAATGGATGGGGGATTGTCAGGGATCGGCCAGTGACTGCTGACTCCGTGCTTGCAGTCACGCGTCCAGCTCTGACTTATTCAGGAATTAGCAGGTGGGTAAAGAATGCAAGTAAAGCCAGAGATTTTTTTTTTTGCTGAATTTTACTGAACTAAAAATGGAAATATGAAACAAGATTGTACTGAAGAGGCAACAAAATGTGTGAACAGGAAATTTTTGCCTTTGATATAAGGATAATTGAAAGCCAGCTAAGTTTTATAGTGGCATATTAGTGTTGATTTGGTTTATTATTGTTCTAGAGCAGGCAAAAAGGAAGACTCACTTCCACCTTGTGACACAGGTTTTGTTACAAGGAAAAAGATAAAATACGTAGAGAAAAGGCCTACTATGCCTAACACACAATTAGTTAACCAAAGAAAATCATCCTTCTTTGTTAAAATCATCATGTTATATTAAGACCCATATGTGTCTGCCTCCCAGGCATTGTACTTTCAGTGCTATTAATTGTTGCTGATAGTATTAATTGCCTTTTGCATTTGTATGTCAGATGTCGTAAGAGCTCTATTGCAAATAAAGTCTCTTTCTGATCTGCATTTTTGGAAATACAGTTGTGGGAGACAGAGGAGAAGAGGCTCAGAGACATGTCAGCTCTGTAAAAAAAAATGTCTCAAAAACTTCCCCAAGGAGACTTGTAGTATTCATGTTCAAACTTTGTAATAATAACAGGGTTTAGTCTAATACTTGATGGAGGGATTTTTCTTTTAATTGAGTCAGAATTCAGCCTTAAGTCTTCATTAAAATAGCACCCCTCTCCCATTCCTAGTTCTCCCAGTGGAGCTGTAGACGCTGCTGTTTCTATCTCAGGGATAATAAAGCAGCAGATGTGCTCATGGACGGCCCTCATTTCACACATTTCAGAATAGCAGCATGTGCTGCTGTGTGAATGATGCTACGTCTGCCCTATAGAGCAGTTAGGTCGCGTGCAAGAGTTCCCACATCTCGCCCCAGATGTGGCTGCATTTGGTGACAAATGCTTCAGTGCTTATAATCCAGTGCCCACGCCTAGCCCGTGGCACAAAGTCTGTTACATGGCTGCAGTCTGTCTCTGTGAAATATATTGTTATAGGTAGGGAGTCTATAAACATGAAAGCCAGAAAGGCCCAGTGAAATCATTTTCGGTTATCTTTTTTACAACCTGGGCCAGAAACAGCATCATGATTTATCATGGGTCCAGAAGACACAGAGCCTGCCAAGGAGCTGCCTGAGAAGTCCTAATTGCAACCACTCTATCTTGGCCTGCACGGGGCATTCACAAACACACTGAGCAAATTGCGTAGTTTGTTACTGAACTAGCAACTTGTACTGTCATTTGTAGGTACACGGAATAAGTGTTGAATGGGACCTCATAAAATACAACAGATTCGTTTCACTACACAAAGGGAAGAGCCAGACTCTACTCCTCTCACACGTTGTTTATTTGGGCTTATTAGTGTGAGAATTTGTCTAAGTGCATAGACATATAGATAAGAGCAGAGCACCAGACAGAGTCTGCAAATTTAAATCTTAGAGTTATCAAAACTGAGATCTATTGACCACCTTCACTTTGCTTCTGTATAGGGCTTTGAGTCTCCTGGTTAAAAAAATAAAAAAGTAAATACTGTGTTAGCTATTTCATTTCAAAATGTGGATTTCCTTTTAGTTATGCTACTATATTAGGATGCTTATTGCTGAATTTGGAGCAGTGATCAGTGATTTTAGAGTCCTGATCTGAATAGGTCAATTGGCTAAAGAATGGAAATATGAGCACCCACCTCTCAAAAATATAATGTACTGCAGGGCCTGAAGACCACAGGGAGATGAAGATCATTTCTTTCTGTTGCAATTTCAGTCTTTAAGACTTCAGATGAAACTCTCACAATGGACAGGGAAACAACACTGAAAGCTGAGGCAGTTTATAGTCAGATCACATAGAGACAGATAATAGAAAACTCAATTTGATAGTACAGATACTTATCCAACAGGCAATACCACCTGGAAATTAAAAACCTACTCTCTGTTTGTTAGCTTACTGATCCAGCAAGTGTTTTCTCAAGAAGGCCAGGACATGAAAAATAATCGTAATAACTACTAAACAGATGTACTTCAAGACTTTCTAAGTGACTTGACAAGCTGTGATAAATCTGGTAGAGAAAGAGAGGAAATAGAGAGAGAGAAAGAAAGAGAAAATAAAAGATAAAGGGAGAAAAAGGGAGAGAGAAAGCAAGAAAGAAAGAGAAAGAAAAAGCCTGAAGCAAGATATGGGAGATGGAATGATAAACTCGGAGGTAGAATGTTAAACTCATTTAGCAGCTAACAAATCCAAAGATAACGAACCCAACTCTGTTATCAACATGAGCCATGCTTCAGGCAAAATTTCCTTGGTGCATTATTGACCTTTAAAATTACATCCTACTCCCAAATATTGCTCCATGCTGGTATCTTTTATTGTACTTGGCTTTCTTGCAGCAATTGTTTATCAGTTCGCTCGTCTGTGTTTACCTTAAGCCTTTCAGAAGCAATTACATAAAGAATGGGCATAACCCAAAATAACAGGCATAGCTTAAAAGAGAAGAGACTAACAAAGCCCAGAGTAAAAAAAAAAATGGGAAAGAGACTACAGCTGAAAGAAGGAAAGGTAAAATAGATGAGATATTATTCTAACTTATTTTGTTACCAGCAAGCTGGGTTTTGACAGTATTGCATCAGAAGATGTAGGAAAATCCCAAACTGACCACCCTCGATCAGGCCAGATGTCAGGCACATAATTATGAAGTGAAATAATACTGCAAGCTGCTGATTCCCCAAGACCAGAAACGATCCTTTGATAGATTAAGAACCTAGAGTTAGCCTAAATCACAATTTCACCAGAGAAGCCTGCCTAAATGAAGTGGGAAATGGATGGTACAAGCCTGTTACGGCCAGGTAGATTTTCCATGTAATTTTAGACAGTGCTGACACATTGAATGTAGCTCTCTTTCCTACCTTCCAAGTTCTACCTTAAATATTGGTGTAAATGAAAATGGAATATAATGTTCTTCTAGGTCCTGGAAATGTTTCCATTTTGGAAATGTTCTTGGGCCCTAGCCATCTAGATTAAAGCTTCATTGTTCATATTCCTGTTAACATGAGTCTATAGGATTCTCGTGATTTTCAGCTAGGGAGTGAAAACAATTCTCTCTATATAGACAGTTACTGTCGACGTTACTGTCTGCTATGAGAGTGAGTTAATGACCTTGAGTGACGTGGCAGAAAAGGCCAGAAAATACCAATATTTAGAAGGGGAGATTAGAATACTAACATCAGTCACAGAAATTGAGTTCCTGGGGTTCCCAGTTGGTGCTAGATGGAAATGGTATCTTGGCAACGAGCAACTTCTTTCCAACCTTGGGCTCTCTACCAGCCATTGTAAATGGATAGAGAATCCTTTCTCAAAGGGCTCTCCTATCTTCAGTGGGTATATTACATATATTTGTCAGTCGAGGTAAGCAGGCCTAATGGCCAATTTTCTGAGGACTGTGTATTCTTATTACCTGTCCCCTATTGACATGATCTGTCATGTCTGTCATACAGCTTACCTCATTCGTAGGTACCTCATTTTAACATCTAGTCTGTTGGCAAGAGCAAAATTCTTCACGCAGACGACTGAGTCTTCTAATACCTGTTGAATTTTGCCTTTGCCCTTTTCCGGCTGTTGCAGGATGTGGGACAATACCATCTCACCCCAAATGTGGCATCCGATCAACACCAATTATGACATGGTGGACAGGCCACCTTATAAGCTGGAAAAGGAGCCTTGCAGTTGCAAGGTTCATTAAATAGACAGTTCAAGCACTGGATCTTGGCAAAGCCAAGGGAATTAGAATGCTATGTGATAGAAAAGTACTGTAAAAATAAAATAAAATTAAAATAAATAAATACAATAAAATAAAATAAATTTGAAAGTTGCAAAAAACTGTAAGCCTACCCTTGAATCTTCCTTGACTTACTATTGGAACTTGTTGATTTGTCAAGTCCAATTGCACTGTCACATTATACAGGAATGATACATGCATTTTCAAGAGGCTTACATCAGCCAGTGGAGGAACACTGGGCACTCAGCAGAGGAATCTTATTTTTTTCATTGCTGATTAAATGAATTTTAGTATTGAAAGATGAAAGATGTCAGATTGATAGCCCAGACTGAGCAAAGTCATTTGTTTGCCAAGAGAACTGGAGGACATATTCCCCATACACTGCAGCCACCATATCTCTGACTGGAAAACCACTTTTAGGCCCATAGGGATTCTTTTGAGGTGGCTAATTTATATGATATTTGTGATTGCAACTAAAGTGGAAGAGATGTGGTTTGTGTTCTGGTTCTCAGAGAGAAAGGAGACATCAGAGTTTCAGTTTCCTGTTAAAGATGATCTAGGCAAACCTTGATAAATTCCATATAACTAGAGAGGCCACCCAACCCAGGCAAAAATTCTAACAGTTACACCTGATTAGAGAGTTGTCTCCAAGCTCAGGCACATGCACTTCAGTCCCACATATTTTCTACTGAGTATTAAAAGCATCTCATCACTTGCTATGCTTGCTTTTCTCTCTCCTGTGTGCAAGAAAACTAATACAAGGTATCTAAGAGTTGGATGCTACATGGTTGAATGCAAGAGCGCTTTACAGAGCAATCTTTGGTTTTGTTGAACCTATTTACATAACCAATCTTCTCAGTCTATAAAGCAGGATTAAATAGCACATCACTGTCTCACAAAAGCATTATGCAGATAAATGAATTATAAAGATGTGTGCTACTTGGAGACCGAGAAGGTATAAGCGTTATTGGCAGATTAGGATGTAGGAGTTGCACTGAGACCCCTGAGCTCATTTTCATGTAGACCAAATAGTTATTTGTCAACAGCTAATGATTTTTTACCTTCATCATCATAGACTAAATTCTAAGTAGTGGTGCTGAGTTCATTTGCCAGCTTATCACAGTTAGATCCGTTCTCATAACTAACTCCTGGGTTATTCTAGCACTGGATTCTGTTTCCCTAATGGATCTATTCAGAAGGGCAAATTAAGATTGTGCAATCAAAAGAGTTGCATTTCCTAGTTTCTGGTTGATAGACCTTGGAGTGTAACATTTCCTGTTCACAGATATACTTTTTAAGGTGACAAGGCACTGCTTACACTACTCTGCCCTGCCCTGTTCACGAATAATCTAGCTTTAAGAGAGGAAATATTTAGGTTTTGAAAATTTGTAATCATTGATGCTCATGAATCAGCAGAAAGGTGACTGAATTTAATAGGAACTTTTGCATAGACTTTGGCTGACTCTTTTTTGGATCCATAGCAATGTGAGATAACACCCTGGATTATTACTTTTTCATCTAACAATCCCACATGGAGATGGATACACAAATTGCATTGCTTTGCAAGGATAAAATTAGCTGCTTGATGAATGTAGTCTCCACACTAAATTATTCTGTGCAAAATGCAAAACTTTTCTTCGCAATGACAAATATCATAAACACCATTCCCATTTATTTTCAAATATCTGTGTGCAATGCCTGAAGTATACAAATCATTTCTATTTTAATACACCATAATGATTAATGTGGGTGTTTGCATGTGTGTGTTATTATAGAAATTTAAATCATACTGCTCTGATATCTTCATATATGTATGTGTGTTCTAAGATACAAAGAAGAATTGCATTTTTCCAAGCTTTCATTAATCACAGCAGACCTTCAGTTAAATTTAATTTTATGTGCCAGATTGAAGAAATTCATTTTGTGGATATTATCATTAGGCAAAATGGTTAGTGGTTTAATACCACTCTGTAGAGGAAACCCACAGAGCAAAACATGATAGTGGTAATAGCTATTGCTTTCTCATTTTGAAGCAGGAATTACCCATCAGCCGATTTTCCTGCTTCAAGCATATATTCTCTTTGTTATCTATGCAAGGGCATTATGAACTCAAGGAGGGTGTCTCTGAATAATCCTTTACCTAGCGTAATGGTAGAGACAGCCATTTACGTGTTGCTAACAGTGGATATGGTAGTATATACTTTACAATATGTTTTAGATCTGTGGACAGCCTTTTCCTCTGGCCTCAACGGGTCTGGAACAACCAGGTGCACAGCAGAAGCTTTGGTTGCAACCCAAGAAAGAAAGAAGGGAGTCTTGTTGCATTAGGCATCTTTTCCTGAGAAACTCTTCTTTCTGCACAAACAAACAGCCCAACTCTCATGCTAAACTCATGTTTACTGTTCTGGCTGTCTCAAAGGGCTTTAAATGTAGTGCAGGTAAGAATAATACTCTTCAGGCCAGAGTCAAAACTCTATAGGAATCAGAGCAAACGTTTCTTTTAACTGCAGTTAGGAGACATTTGGAAGCCTATTGGAATTGCTGGTTGTGTATCCCAGCAGTGTGAAAACTTTTCTACAGAAAAGCTATGTTTTAAACTGCAAAGTCTTGTATTTTTTCTCTCATTGGTCCCTCTCGTATCCTCCTTTTTCATTACCCAGCCTCTGCTCACATCTTGGTTAAAGGCATAGCCACTGAGTAAGTCTCTGGTGCTATTGTATCTCCATCCATTGGTTAAGAAAGGCTGCAAAAGGAAGGTCACCAGTAACCTGTTTCTCTCTCTCTCTATTTTTTTTTTTTTTCGTGGTAGAACCCATGCCAAAATATTCTCATAGATGAGTGCACAGTGAGGTGGATTAGGAACTGGCTGGATGGCAGAGCTCAGAGGGTGGTGATCAGCGGTGCAGAGTCTAGTTGGAGGCCTGTAGCTGGTGGGGTCCCCCAGGGGTCAGTCCTTGGTCCAGTCCTGTTCAATTTATTCATCAATGACCTGGATGAAGGCACAGAGTGCTCCCTCAGCAAGTTTGCTGATGACACCAAACTGGGAGCAGTGGCTGATACCCCAGAGGGCTGCGCTGCCATCCAGAGGGACCTGGACAGACTGGACAACTGGGCAGTGAAAAACCTCATGCAATTCAACAAGGCCAAGTGCAAGGTCCTGCACCTGGGGAGGAATAACCCCAGACACCAGTATAGTCTGGGGACTGACCTTCTGGAGTTGCTTCACAATTTCTATTAAAAAGAAAAAGATAAAGCTTTCCAACAGGCCCAGTCTGCACGTTTCGAGGCAAGATTATAGGAGGGATGTGGAGCTGCTGGAGAGAGTCCAGCGCAGGGTTACAAGGATGATCAGGAGCCTGGAACATCTGCCCTATGAGGAGAGGCTGAGGGAGCTGGGCCTGTTCAGCCTGGAGAAGAGAAGGCTGAGAGGGGATCTGACCGGTGTCTACAAGTACCTCAAGGGAGGCAGTGAGGAGGATGGTGCTGGCCTCTTTTCAGTGGTGGCCACCGACAGAACTAGAGGAAACAGCCGGAAACTGAAGCACCAAAAGTTCCACAGGAACTTAAGGAAAAATTTCTTCACAGTGAGGGTGACAGAGCACTGGAACAGGCTGCCCAGAGAGGTTGTGGAGTCTCCTTCTCTGGAGATCTTCCAAACCCGCTTGGACGCAGTCCTGTGCCACGTGCTCTAGGTGACCCTGTGTGTGCAGGAGGGTTGGACTAGATGACCTCTGGAGGTCCCTTCCAACCTTAAGCATTCTATGATTCTATAATTCTATGACCTGGCACCTGAGAATGTTTCAGGAACATAGATTTTTCTTTGGATCACAAGGCATTTGAGTTTCAAAAACTCATTTGAATCTGTAAAAAAAATCTGTGCTGATCATTTTGGGCTATTTATAAAGTGAAGAACAGGTTGAATAAGAAGGATTAAAAACCCTTTCTTTCTTACTCAGCTGTTTCT
Source organism: Tinamus guttatus (assembly GCF_000705375.1). Next base: position 34,305 of record NW_010583645.1, on the reverse strand, counting down.
CCACTTAGAAACTAGTGGTATGCTTGAGTATTCTTATAAGAGATGAAAGGTTGAATCCCTTCAAGCAGACAAAGAAGCTGTAGGTGGATGAATGCTTTAGCAAATAATTTTGGGTCCAGTGGGCTAGTTTAGAGGGTTTTTTCTTTTTTTTTTCCTCCAGCATTTTGATCTCCCATCCATGCTGAAACATATTAGTTCCCTGCTTCTCAAGCAGAGAGAACTCCTAGGTTCGGACTCACCACACACTTGTAGGTGTTTCCTGTAAAAGTCTGAAGCCCTCAGGCAACATAGGAAGAAAAGTGCTGACAAGTAATTTTGAGATTCATAGGGGAATTAAATATGAAATAGATATGGGCAACCATGTTATTTAACTCCAGCAAAACTGAGATACTTACGAGCAGAAGCAGAGCATTTGATACTCGGAAAAAAAAATCTTGTAGAAATGTATTTGATTCTAGTCCCCCAAATCATACAACCAGCAGTTCGATTAATAGCCCAGTTTTGTCCTACCCATGTCTGTATTAAACTCTATTACATTTTGTGAAAGGCCCTCAGGCACGCAGAAAGTGATAACTGGCTGACAAATCTGTTTTTATTTCTCCACCTTATCTTAACTTTCCATCAGAAGAACTTACATGCAAAATTTCAAACTTTGACTATGAGTTTTTTTTTTTTTTTTAAGGTGGGGGGCAGGTAAAATTTTTCTTTGGCACAGGAATATAACAAATGGGAAAAGAAGGAGAAGGGCCTCAAACATCAGCACTGGCAGCAGCCAAAGATGGAAATTAAAGGAAATGTCATACAGAAAGTATGAGAAGTCTGAAGACAGCAACAGCCAATATAAACAACTTTGTTGGGAGCATGCAATGCTCATTAATGTGCTTTGGGACTCTGGTCCTCCTCTGTTGTAGGTTCACAAAAGGGTTTTGAAAATTTACTATGGCTTCTAACAAATAGACTTAATTCCTTATCTAAAGCCACTGAAGTCAATGAAAAAAAAAGACTCTCATTGAGTCTGGTGGACCTTGGCTCAGTCCCTCTGGCATTTAGCTGGTATAGCTGAAACTTGTCCCCACTGAGCCATTCAGAGCTTTTTAAACTGAGCTTTCACTCTCTTTGTGGGGTAAAATAGGCAATAGTTGAGTGAAAAATAAGTCTAGAAATCCTGCTTCCTTGTTAGTAATACTATATAAGACTGGAAATCTGTTAAACACTCATGAAGACTTTGAGACAAAATCACAGATTAGCAGGGGGTATGTATATGTGGAAGCCAAGATACTATTGCGTATGCTATGCCTGTTTTCTGTATTAAAACGAAACAAAACTTGTGTAGAAAAATATCAGAATTTCAGAGCTTGGGACTTTTTTTTGCTTTTAGAACTGGCTTGGCAGAGCAGCATCTGAGGCCCTGAATCCACCCATGCTCTTGGATGTGGCGACCACCACATCCACCAGGGCCACCATGCCAGGACAGGGTGTTTCAGCACGGGATCCGTAGCAGCAGCATCCTGAACTAGGAGCCGTGGATTCAGAGTGCTCAGCACGAAGTCCAGCGTTGGAACTGCCCAGGAAGGCAGATGACATTGCTATGTCTTAACTTCCTCCTGGCTCCTCAGGGTACTTTATTTATAGAGAAGTCCTTCTTCCTGCTTAAAAATGACAGTCCTTAACCCTTTTCCTGAAAGGGAGAGTTGAGCTCCTTTCTGAAGTTGGACAGTGTGTTATAGCTGTATTTCACAGCACAGCAGGGAGTTTCCACAATATTTTTACAAAATAGCTTTGTTATAATAGCATCTGTAGAAAACAGAGCTGATTGATTGAGGTGTTAGTGTCTTCTCATGAAGTGTATTCCAACCAACACTTCATATGTTTGAGGACAGCTTTGTATGCTGCAAATCCAAAGAGTGGTTCCTTGTGTGCTTTGTTGGATGCTTCTATTGTGTGGATGGGATCTGAAAATATATTGTCCAAAAAGTGTGCAAATGAAAGCCTACTTTTGTGGTGAAGCCATTAGGATACTCACATGAGAAGGGAAGACCAAGATGCCAGCCTCCTCTTCAAGGACTAGATATGTATGAAAAACGAACAGTGGTCGTTTTATAACCTGCAAAAACCTGAGAACAAGAACACCCTGTTTTCACATGATAGACCCAGGTGCTATTCACCAAATACAGTTTTCACTGCACTACTCAGGTCTGTTTCTTACTGTCACAGTTTCTTACTAAAGAATTCTGCAGGGCATCTCTTCTAAAAGAAGCAAACAGCCATATTATCTTCAATAGCCTTCCAAATCCTTCTTTCCACATCATTATGCTAAAGATTGTTCTGTGTGATTGGTAAAGAAAAGCTGCTGCTGCTAACCACTGAGCTTGCTCTGCCATGACAGCAGTCCTGCACTGGAGATTTTTAACTCTGAGGAGTCTCCCTTTCTTCTTCTTCTTTTTTTTTTTTTTTTATTTTGGGCAATACATGATTCATTCTTTATAAATATTCAAATAGAAAAGGAAAAAGAAAAGTAAGTTTGAAAGCCCAGTTTTCATTCTATCTTCTTATTTTTGGATAATGGATAATGGTCATTGCTGATTTTTCCAGGGATAGCATCAGTCCTGCTCTTCATGAGTTCTGCCTGTACCCATATGGCCCATCTCTGCATCTCTCTAGTCCATCTCAGTCACTTCTCAGCTGGAGAGGGGAGCCAAAAAGGAGACACCAAGGAGATACCTGTGTGTCTGACACACAGCAGTAGCAGAATATCTAGGTGACTTATCACATAATGTTTTGTCTCTCATGTATAGCCCTTCATCTCACCCCTTCATTTTACCTACCTCTGCTTGCCTTTGGAGATTTCGTGTTACATAACTTCTCTGAAAGAATTTGAGTTATAGAAAACAATGAGCTTCTTTAACTTTGTGCCACTGCCGTTATATTGCTCACTTTCCTTGTTTGTTCCACCTGCCTCCCCACCCCATTGTGGCTAGCTCATACTTTTAGAAAATCCAGCCAGCTTGTTTGAGGCAGAGACAATGACTTGCAATGCTTTTGCTCTTTCAGGGTCTAACATACTAGGTCTGTGTTCACACTTAATGAGCCAGCGTTATCCACTGAGCTAAGTCTGAGATTCTCTTGCATACCTGTAAATTAAGTTCAAGTCTGGACCATGGAAACTAGAAAACATGTATCCTGCAAGAAGTGTGGTCCATCTCCAAGCTGGTGTCCTGGCAATTCAGGAAATGTGCTATGTAGGGCATTTACATATATGGTTTTGACAGTTTTATGATCTACTGGGATGCGTAGTAATAGAGAAATATGAGAACCAGAGAAAGAAATTCTTAGTTGTAAAGCTCCCAAATGGCAATGCTAAGAATCCTAGAGGAACAATACCATCCATAAAGGTTCAGAAGGTGGGAAGGTAGGTGGGAAGTAGACTGCAGGCCCAACTTATTATACTTATTATACTACTTATATTACTTATATTACTTATTATATTTTATTACTTTATACAAGGGAACAGGGATGTTAAACTGTAGATCATAGAATACTTAAGGTTGGAAGGGACCTCTAGAGGTCATCTAGTCCAACCCCCCTGCACACGCAGGGTCACCTAGAGCACGTGGCACAGGACTGCGTCCAAGCGGGTTTTGAAGATCCCCAGAGAAGGAGATGCACGGATAAAGAGCCCCTGGCATGAAGCGCAAGTCTGGATTGAACCTACTTTTTCTATAGTAAGGCATATGATCACAGGTATCAGGAGAGAGCCCACTTATCAAGGCATGGCGTCCATCTCCCTGCCAGGGGAGATTTGCCCCTGCAATACCTGTAACAGCCCATACTGGGAGGAATTTAGTCATACCCTTTGAAGCTCTTTGTGAGCAAAACACTGTTATTTATTTCTCCAGCTGTGCCTGAGTGATTTTTTTGTGCTAGTTTTTTATTGCTGTGGGAGAGAGAGAGGTAACACCTGCTGTCTTCAGTCTAGTTTTAAATACCTCGAGCAATGGGATTTCTACCAGTTTCCTTATGAGACTATTCTGCAGTCCAACAGATCATACTGTGTTGGAATATCTTCTTGAAATCTAATTTTTTTTTCTTTTCTAAGTTCATCCCTTCACTTGTGAATACTTGTCTGTACCTTTATGTAGTGGCAATAACTGTTCCAAGGAAAAATTGTAGCATTCTTCTCTTGACCAGTCTAAACACTTTATCTGTGCACAGAGAATTTCAGTTATTGAGATATTATCTATCTAACCAGATAGATTTTTTAGACTATTTTGTGCTTTTTTTTTTTTTTTGGTAGGCTTCTAGTTTCTCTCTGTCTTTCTTCCCTTCCTATTTACCTTTCCTCCTATTCTCTCAGACTTTTACATAAGTTCTTAATTTCTCTTTAGCCTAATAGAGATTTACAACAAGTTCGTGTATACCCTATCCTCTCTTTCTGTATCTGTGCAGAAATCAAAAACCTACTGACATAAGGAAAAGAGGGATGGGAGAATAGTTGCAGAAGTCTTGTTTGTTAGGTGCTGTAATTTCTGTTTTATTCTGATTTGGCAATCATCTGCCCTACAAGGGGATCCTCAACAGGAGTTTGATATGTGTAAATTTGTGACAAATGGTACTCAATTATGAATGTCTAAAAAGTCTTTCTTTATTGACTAACAGCCTGCAGAATTGCACATTCTCCCTTCTTTAGCTGACTCTTCAACATGATTAACTACTTCCAAATCTCGATAGGTCCATAACAGTAAGAGACAAGATATTGACTATAAATCTGCAAATAGAGTATTTATTTGATGAAGTGAGAAAAGGAAAATTTCAGCTGTCGTGCTGAAGCCACAATCACATGGAAGAATATCTGGCTGGAGTTTCTTTGAAGACTCCTGCTACACATACTTGCAATAAGTTACCCCTACGTCCAGAAGCAGATGTTATTTATTGTGGAGACAGTGACATGGCCAAACCTTGCATCTAAAATCTGAAGACTGAGAAATAAGATACACATTTTTAATTAACATTAATAGACTCTAATTTAGGATGAAGCATGTGCCCTGTTTCTTGGAGCCTTCAGCTGGAGAGGGTAGCCTTGCAGAATATAATGTACTGCTACCAGCTTACTGCTGTCTTCTCTCTCTCAAAAAACATGATGAACACCCTGCCCATCTTATAACTAGTGTTGAAATATCTCCTGTGTTCCCCCAGCCATTTGTAGGCAGCAAGGCCCCTGAAACCCTGTGCTCAGACATGTCTTCCTTGAGATGCTCAATTGCAGTCTGGTCCCTTGCTGGGTGCAGCTCACCACAGAGGAAGGGTCTTCTTCTGCACACGATGGACACTAAAGAGATCGCTTAGAGTAAATGTCAAGTGAAATGGCACAGCAAAAGCAACATTTCCAGTGTCCTCAAGCCTGCACAGGGAACAAATACAACTCATCGCTGGGCAGAACTGTCGTGGTACAGGGAAGTGGAGGATCAACCCCCCACACCTTGGTTGTATCACAAGCTCTTCCCAATGGCCCTGAGGCAGACAATTCTGCTGTGAGGTCCACACTGAGGTGCCCAATACCCAGTGCAGGTGACATGATCAAGTTTCAGACAACTATCAATACCAATTAAATCTGCCTGCTGAAATCAGTCAGCTCATTATGCTATAAACTTTTCACTGGTAACTTTCAAGGAAAAGTTTCTATCACTAGGAGAAAAAGAATATATATTTTGAAGAAAAAAGATCATAAGGACTGACAAGCATGAAGCAAGGAAGACAATTACACATTATTGGAACAGCTAATCCAGTGCTTCTTGATATCTTTCACTGAGTGGCTTTTGACCCATACGAGAAGTGTCCATGACCATGTCTACAAAAAAGATAAAAAAAGAAATGCTCAAATTAAAAAAAAAAAGCAAAAGCATAAAAAGCATAGACATTTTGCAATTAAAAGTGTAAAAGCATATGTGGAGCAAGGTCATGATGAGTTCTGTTATTGCAGTAGTACCACAATAACTTAATCATTGGCAAGACATTGTGCAGTAGCATGTTTTGAGGGTGATTGCCTTGTTCGGTGGGGAGACAGCTAAATAATTGTTCTCCATCACTTTACCTACAATCTTAAAAGGTTATGAAGGAAGGAACACTGTTATCACTGATGGAGCACACTTGTTCTACAAAGCTACCAGAAAAGACATGGCTTCAGAAAATGCTCTAGCCAGAGACAGAAAAGTAGAGGAAGGAAAGATTGATTATTTAAGTAAGTAGCAAAGTCAGTCTCTGTGATGATTACAAACCACTTGCCAGAGAAATAAAAAGTCCAGACATTTCTAGAAGGTAAAACACTTCCTTTTCACTGTGTCATTACCAGGAAGGTCCACATGAATAGAAGCGTCTCTGAAACAAGAATTCACAAAGTGAACTGTCAAAGTCAGTGTGGCAAAACAGTCGGTGCTTATACTCATTTTCTGCTGAATAGTCTATCCAGTGGTTGAGAAATTAAAAAGTCCTTAGAGTTGCAATTGCTCACCCTTGTGCCATGTTCAAGCCCCAATCCATAGACGAAGAAATAATAATGTCACTCAAAACTCATGAACAAGAGCTCACTGTAGAACTGAAAAGGGAGGAGGACTTCAGAGGCTGTAATTCTGAAGCTTACTTCTTTCATCAAGGCATTTAGGGATAAAGATCATTGTTGGGAGCTGCCTCTCAAAATGGCTCATAACAGTATTTCCCTGCAGCTGCTAAATGTCTGGAACCTTCTGAGAGATAAAAGTCTGTTTTATTTTTTATTATTATTATTCAAAAATCTCATGGCTAAAGACCATCGTTGGAGTAAACATGGTTTGTTTAGGTATCTTTTCATTTTAGTGCACAGTTTCTTTCTTTCACTATTTACTCTTTATAAAGATTACTATTAAGGTGGATGCTTCCACAGTTTGTGCTGCCATTTTTGTCTGAAAAAGGTTAGGCTGGTACCTGAAGCAGGTGTCTTTGACTGAGAAGTGAGTATTTTGGCAGAATTGGGACTCTATGACTTTTCACTCTCATAGCCAGCGGGTTGGGGGACGTGCTCTCTGATCTGAGCCTGGGATAGGGGTGTGTGTGTGAGAATTTGCAGTTTTGGTTTTGGTTCATATGTACTGCACAACTGGAACCAGGCCAACGTGGAGGAAAGAAGATTATCTTCATTAAATCCTTAGAGCTATAAGATCAGAGGTGAGAAACAGAACATGGAAGGAATTGGAGTATTGAGTCAAAATGAAGGCTAGAAACATAAAATCACAAAATTTGACTTTCTACTCCTGCTCTTGTTGGCTTTTGTTTACTTGTTTTTATTTAATACTATCTAAAAATGGCCTGGCTTTGTGAAATCAGTTCCTTATGCAGTCTACAAAGCATATCTGTATATTACTGCATTTCTGTTCCTTGATAAAGAAATCTTCTCTGATTCCTATTAGAAAGTAAACATTGTGCTGCTTTTACATTGGGCCATAGCTATTATTAGTGTCTATTATTAGCTCATTCCTATTAATTGCAGGAAGTTTTCTCTCTCAGCAGGTATTGACCAAATCTACGGATGATGGGAAACATTTGCCTTCGTATAAACAATATGTCGTTATGCATTATCTAGGCTGGTGGCTTTTGCAAAATATTAAATCCATATTATGTCAAAACAGAGGAAATGGAGTTGTAATCACACTGATGCGTGACGCACAATTAGGGATGTTTGTAAATTTGCATTTATGAGTAAAACTCAGGCTTAAATGGATATTCAGCAACCACTAATTAGGTTTTAAGGACAAGGCTAAGGTGTATTCATACAATATGAATCAATGAAGCATGTTTGCTGAACAAAAATGTGAGCATGGATAACATATTCCTTAATGAAAGAGTCAGAAATAGAAAAGTGGTGGCAATTTTAGTGCTCTCATATCAGCCTTTACCGTGCTTTCGAAAGGATTAAATGCTGGCAACAGGACTAGGTGCTGGATCACCTTCAGGAGCAGCAAATATTACTCTGCTCAGATAAATTATGAAAATGTGCATGGGTTTCTCATAACTCTTCCTATGGCTGACTCTCCCCAGCATGCAACCTTTAGCCTTGCCTCACTGTTTACAAAATCAATTTGCTTTTGGATTGCTGGGTGAAGGAGGGCAATAGAGCTTAGCTGACATCTGAACGAGTGGGAAAATTCAGGTAGCTTTTCTCTTTCCTCTTCCCCTTCTCTAATTTGTTGACCTTCCAGTACACTTTCAAGCAATATTTCATATAGACAGGTATGGCCTTATTACGGCCTCGGGCGTCAATGCACGCAGATGTTCATAAGTAATGTTTGGAAGCATTAACTATACATATTAAGCTCTTGCCTTAGGCAATTCTGATCAATATTTGAGTTGGGTGAGAACAGGTGCTTTAGTGAACACAATAGAATAAAATATTCAGAAATTGTGAACTATGCAAAGATGTTGGAGCATCCGAGATGCACGTTTTTCCAGTCTATGTCTAACACTGAGCTATCTCCAATTCTCCTAGAACAAAAAAAATAATGCAGGGCTAAGCAGACCTTTGCCAACTTGAAATGTGTTTCAAGGAGATTGGCAAAGCAAAGAAACCTGAGCCAAAAATGGTCAAATTGCAGGCCAAATAGCAAACCCAGCTCTCTATGAAAGGTAGCCATTGTGCCTGGCTTGCTATTTATCACAGCCTTCACCTCCTCAGAGCGCCTGCCCAGGCACTTATTGATAAATTGGAGGCAGTTCCAAAAATAAAAAATGATTACTGGGGAAAAGGGACTGACTTTTGAGGCAAGATCACGAGAACAAATTATGCAGAGCTTGGACAAAGGAGAGCTCAGAATATGGGCATATATCTACCTACCTCCGTAGGCTTGAGTGCCAGCTCAGTACCAAAACAGAAAAAGGCAAACTCACGGCAAAATAGGAGGATATGAGAGGCAGAATGGGGAGAAAAGCTTTATTTCTAAAAAAAATGCATGTTGAAATTGGAAATCAATGTTTTTCACAAATTCTGTTTGAAAGTGGACTATGTCAGAACCCAAAATTACAAAAAAAAAAAAAAAAGCTCTTAAGCATTTAGTTTCAGTGTTTCTAAATGCCGTGTTTTGACTTTTTCACAATTCAAATGAGATTTTAAAACTTTCAGCTGCATTATTTATTTATTTATTTATTTATTATTATTATTCTAAAGCTAAAAATTATAGATAATTTTTGTAACCATTAGTAAAGAAAATGAATTAAAAAATTAAAAAAGAATTGTTTTATTGGGCCTGAGAAAATGCAGAGTGAGGGGCCTTTTATTACAGTGAGAAAAAAACAAATGTTTTTCATTTCCAATCAGCCTTGAATAATTCCCCTCCCCCCAGTTAGGCAACAAAGCCAAAAAATCAATTATTCACAGAGCTCTATTCCTGGGGGCACAATTAAGAGTAATTGGAAGGAATTAAGCGCAAGAGAGAATGTAGTTGTCAGTAGCAGGCCTGGCTTTCCTCCTGGTGAGACACAGATTTGCTCCTGCAAGATGCTGAATGTTCCTTAGGAGACGTTCGGTCCTATTTCAACATCACTTGGGAATCACCAGCATCACTACGATGCTCTAAACTTCTTGGGAACAAAGTTCAAAATGGCAAGAGTCATAATTTCTCAGGTAAAATTCTCCACTACATCAGATATTACGATTCACTTTTTTGTTGTCCAGAAATGGAGGAGAAAACTTAAAAGGATCTCTCTCTCCTAAGTTATATCATTTTGTAGGGTAGCAGCTGGCTTAACATGATCTGCTCTTTGCTGCAATTTCAGTTTTGCAAGAACCTTCCTGTAACAAGTCAGACGGGATTTCTGGAGTTCCCTGACAGGTGTTAAAGAAAATATATTGTATTCATGGAACAGAAAGCTAGAAGGGGGGCTGGGGTAGAGTAGGTCAGGCCATAATGAAGTCATGTAGTCTAACCCCTGCACGTCATGGCCCACTCCATTTTACTCCTATAATCAGAGGCACAATTTGTGTTTGCCATAACGGTATTATATCTACTTCCTAAAGACGTGATTCTTGGCAGACAGAACGTGTCATTTAGATGGCATGATGTACTGATGTTTTGTGGTGGTGTATTTTTAGTCAGGAAGTTGGGCTACACAAAGTTGAGTGCTTTATGAATGTCTGCTACATTTATCGGTGCCTTTTCCAATCAAACCAGTAATCTCCTTAAAGAACAAAATCAGGTTTGTTTGACAAGGCCCATTTTCCAGAGACAGTTTTGACTGACATTAATAATATTCAGAGTCTCTTTACCAAGTGAATCTCCTACAAGCTTTTCCGTTATTTTGCTTGGGAATGATAGATGTCAGATCTAAAGTTCCGTTGGTGCCTTATAGAATACTATCTATCTCAACTATAGTCTTTCCATCCTTTGGAATTTTATGAGTATGAAAAGGTATGTTAACATTCACAGCAATGCATCAACTAAGCCCTAAGCCAACTCTTTGAGAGTCTCTCAAAAGTTGGCTGGACTGGATGATCTTGAAATGGTGTATTCTTGGCAGATTTGGCTATTAATTCTTTCATTTACTGGAACATTTGCAAGCAGAGTTGTCTTCACATAAAATGCGTAATGCTCTCTTGATTTCTTCAGGAAGGAAGTGTTTGATGAGCATTTCTTGCTGTTCTGCATTATGATCCATAATGGGTCCTCCACTCTCTAGCAAGGGCTTGTAGTATTGATAACATTTTCTTCTTTTAATAAATATTAGATTTTTCTTTTTCTGTGCCTTAACAACACCTGTAATAGATTATCCGCTGATGCCTTCAGCTTTTATTATCATTTATCCTCATCTCAAAATTTCTTGGCAATTACAATTCCCATGTATTCTCATTTCTTATAGTCTTAGCTTTTGTCTTTTTTTTATTATTATTATTTCTGCTTTCCTTTTTCATATTCATTGGGCAACCATCTTTCTTACTTGATCTTGCCGTGGTGGATTTTTGGTCCTTGAATCTAACGGAAAATCTGATTTTTTTAACCCTATCATTTATTCCTAGCTTCTTTAACTTATAATTTCCCCCAGCCTTGAGAAACCACCATTTTGAAGCACTGAGTAAAAATATTACTGCCCTATTTATTTTGCACATAATTCAGGTCATGACCACTGGTGCCTTAGCCTGCTGGTTTTTATTTATTGGACCCTGATCCCGAGTAGAGTTACTCGGTCTTATGGTCACTACATTTTTCATTGAAAATCAAAGTTAAGCTGGTTGAAGTCCTTCTTTTTCCTCACAGCCAGCTCCTCAGGGTGCTGCAATGACTGTGTACACAGCAGGATGGATCCACCCAAAAATGATTTTGATGCTTACAGGGCACTTGTAAGAAGACTTAGAGAAGACAGCTGAGGATGGAGGCCAAGCAACACGGCAAAATGCATTAGAAAGATTGGTGTTTTCAACTGGTTTGCCCATCAGTTTGCAAAGGAATGGGACCAGACACCTGGGTTGGGAAGATGGTCCCAAAGCACCCGGGAAGTCCTTTTGTTTGAACAAGCTGCTGCAAGGCAGACGCGTTCTCATTTGTTCTACCTGTTCTTTCAAAAAGCAAATATTTAAGAGTCCATTTTAAGAAAAAATGCATCTGTTTCTCCAACACTTTTGAGAAACAGTTTATTTTGGCTAAAATTAACTTGTCTGACACATTGTCATGCTTGGTTGCCACGGCAACAGTGGCAACAGCTATGCCACGTGATACACATTTTATCTGAAATTAAGCATATTGCTTTTTACTTTCAAATATATATACATATAAACACATATACTTATGTATATTTACAGAGACATTATTTACAGTTTTGCAGCAACTGAAAAAAATCCTGTTTGTCTGACAAGCGTTAATGGTAATGCCCTAAAGAATATTTCTATCTTGAGTCTTAGTACTTGACTGTGACAGTGCCAGCAGTTTTGCCAGTCCTTACAAGCAAAAGATATTAGACTTTTCCCTGCTCAACTTGCAGTTTCCCTGACTTAGACACACACCTCAGTCCTGATACCCCCAGAGCACTTTGTGTGGGACCAGAGGGCTGAGGAGGTGGAAGAGTATTTGAGGCTGATTTGTGCATCACCAAAGCTGTTTAAGTAGGACAGATTTAAAAGCAGGAACATTTTGGCCATCATTTTTCCCAAATATTCACCTCTTCCTTACCAGAAAATTTTAAAATGGGGCCAGTTTTAATATGGGTTCCTATGATTATCTGCTTATAATGGAAATTTAAAGGCTTATATCTATGCGAAACATGACTATTGTAGTGGCAGATAAACTGTGGATGTTCAAAATCTGCCTTAAAATCTTGTGCAGCACAGCCTGTGTGAAATGTCTTTTTTTCCCCCCCTCCTCTAGTCCCCCTGCAATTTTACCCGCTGCCATTCACATCCACAGCAAACCAAAACCACAGATTGATATTCTTTCTTCAGAGAAGTTCCTGGACAGGAACAGGATGCAGGCAAAGGGAGAAAAAATCCACTATCATTTCTAAACATTATAAAGGTAAGCTTAAAATCTCATTTAATATGTTTGAGAAGAGAAAGAGATGACATCCATTTGGTCTTTCAAAGCTGTCAGTATGGTAGATGGCTACGGAAAGGCTATCATTTCTAAACATTATAAAGGTAAAAGTCCATTTGGTCTTTCAAAGCTGTCGGTATGGTAGATGGCTACGGAAAGCCTCTGCGTGCAAGAATTTGTGCCTGAAGCTAGCAGGAAAAATCAATAAGAAGAAATTATGCTGGAAGTGTCAGAATCAATAATTATTTGAATAATGTCTTCTTTTGCCCAGGAATAGTGCAAAGCAAAAGTAGAAAGGGACCTGGGCTCCATGCCCACAACAGGTCAGCACAAATAGGGAGAACTGGGAAAAGGTCTTTAGATGCCATGCACCATCCGTCACAGTCTGAAAAGTCTTTCATTTAAGAGCCAGGGCAAGTGGCTTGGAATTTAATCCTATGTATATAAATTATTGAATGTTGTTAAATAAATGCTGCTGTTATTGCCCACTGTAATCTGATGCAATTTCATTCCCAGGCCAGATATATTTTTTGTAACTTTAAGCAATTTTATCAAGGACCATTGCCTTAATGGGTGCTTCTGAAATGGAAGAAATGCTGATTTGCTCCACTTATTCATCAAACTTCTACCTGCTGCAGAGCTGCAGAGAATGCCCTTCCACACACATGTCTTTTCCTCTTCTCCACTTCTGTGTGCTCTTCCAGTGAGATCCGGGAGAAACACTGGCTTTGGATACCAGCTGGAGCATCACCCAGATGTGGACCAGGCATGAAGTTGAGCCAGCGATGCATTTATAGTGAACAAACACAAGAGGGTGCAAGAAGCATGTCCAGAAATGTTCTCGCTGTCATGGAAATCTCGTAGGCTCAGAAACTGCAGCTCTTGTATAACCATTGGTTTGTATCTAATATTTAAAGCATGCCCATGTCAGAGGCACCACTGAGCTACTCGTCAGTGTTCAAAGTAGAAGATGAAGGACCATGAATCTGGATGCAGGAAGCCCATGCAAAGTAGCTAGTTCTGCAAAGGAGGCTTCTATTTGTGTGAGGATCACAGAGAGCAAACCAAGAAAAACGCAGACAAATAAAAGGCAAATCATCACAGACCAGTTACTATAGAAGACATAGGTCAGGTGTCGAAATTCAGCGTCTTCCAGGATGAAACCTGTCAGCTTCCTGGCAGGCTGCATCGTTGACACGTTTGCAAGGATAAGGTGAGCCCAGGACAAGCCTGATGCTCTCTGCTGTTGTGTTTGAGGCTGAAAAAGCAAGTATGTTTTGCTCTATGATATTCAGTCAGCTCTTGGAAATTGCTGAAACTAGATCTGACCAAGACTAAGAGTTCAGAGGTCCCAAGTCACTCAACTAGTGGTATGAGAGAGAGATCTGCCAGGTGCCTGTGTTCTTCTCTAGCAAACAGATAGAAAATGCTTTTTATTAGCTTGTCTACTTCGGTTATGTCCCAGCTGTACTGAGCAAGAGCTTTGGAACCAGAGTTTCAAAAGCTGTCTTATTTCCCTTGAAATCCTCAGTTCTGTAATACTGTCTTGTGAAATCCCGGTGGTAATGACAAGAATTTTCCTGTGATGCAGATGGCAGGTCCATTACGTCAGTGTGATGTATGTCCCAGTAGGTCCCTGTATGTCCCGGAGGGCTTTGGGTTGCCACAGTTCAGTTGTCTTTCCCTGCAAATACAAAAGCAACACTGAGTCATTGCAGATTATATGGAATTTGTAACAGCAGATAAGCCTGGAGTCCAGTGCCATCTTTAAAGCGTTTTTTAAAGGCTTTTATGAATTCCTTCTGCAGTGTAAGCTGGACACAGACTGTGGTGGCTTCAGTTGGGTATCAAGAGAGAAATGCAAACTCACACCACCACGGATTCTAGTTTTACCTCCTTAAGGAAATGGTGAACCTCAGCTGGCAGAAATGGCTACAACCCCACCAAGGTTAGCCAAACTCCCCTGCCTGGGATGCAGCCCAGTAGCCTTTCCAAATACCAAACACAGTGAACATTTAAAGACACAGATGCAGTTTGCTGCTTGAGAACTTTCTGCAGCTGGGTGTGTGGCTCGGCTGTTTTCTGTTGTTGACTCACGCAGTACAAGAACTGCAAATCGATCTTATCCGAATTTAATTAAATCTGTGCTGTGACCTGCAATGCTGTGTAATTCACATAAGTAAAATTGCTGATTGCTGCGAGGCAGAGCATGGACTTCAGGGCCTGCTGTTTAGACCTTGTTGCAATCGGAGATGAGCTTTCCAGCCTCACTGCGTTACTAGAACAAGACCTAATCAACTAAATCCTCTCATGCTCCAGTCATCAGCCTCGAATTGAAATGGGATCCCATTTCAGGGGTAACGTAACCAGGACCCCAGACCATTTGCATCAATCTCAGACTGGAATTTCCTAAGGGAAACGGTGGCAAGCAGAATATGAACACTGCCACTCTCCCTGGGAACAACTATTTCTCGCATTTAAAACTCAGTGAGAAAATCAATACACTATTGGCAAACCAACTGATGTGAATCCTCTGGAACTGAGATTTTGATTTTGCAATGCAAGCCATTGACTGCTGGCTGTACACAACAGTAATAATTTTAATTACCACCACTGTATTGCATTAAGAAGGTACTTTAAATACCATAATACACTGTTGTTTTTTATTGATTTACATATTATAGCCACATACAGACATTACAAGCATTCAATACAATTTGCTTTGAAGTGAAAACAGCAATAGAGCTGAATCAACCAGTTCTTATGACTTTTGTTTCACTTACTTTCAGAGGACTGGCACCCACAGCCTATTTTGTGGGAAGCCAGTGCAGAAAGAAGGAGAACAGGCTGAGTGTGGTGACACCCCTAAGATCTCTTAAGCCAAAATATAATGAAGTGTCAGTGTTCAACAGCGAAATCATGAGTAACTGAGGCTCCACTCTCCCCAGCTAACCAAAGGTTCTTGCAAGTTTTATCAAGGGATGATGCTAAAGCAGATGCTGGTGCCCAAGTGAACACCAGGAATCTCTCTTTAGTGTTTCCTCGGGGTGAGGTAGAGCAGCAGGTATGAGACTGGTGCATACAGGTCCTTACAAGAAACATTTTCCACCACAACCTTTTTGAGGTAGAGCTTTCTGGGTTGCTAAAAATCAAAGTTTTCCATGGAGACTGTCAGATTGCTTCAAATAGTTTTTATTTCTCATTGAATAAATGTGACTTGATTTGTTTTCTGCTAAAAAAAGGAGTAAAATTTTCTAGAGTCATTTTTAACCAGCTCTCCTCCTGTTTGGCTCACTTTCTAAAAGAGTTTAAAATATGCAGAAATATTTCCTAAGAAGGGTAAATCTGTGCAAAGAGAGGGGACTGTACCTTTAACTTTTGTATGTTGCTACACTACATTTAACAGTCTTATAAAATACTTATAAAAGGAAATTTGGTTCCTCTCTAACACGAAATAGCCTAGATTCCAGCTGCCCCTGGAACTCCTGTAAGTATTTTAGATGAAACACAGGACAAAGTTAAAACAACTATTAGGATAGCTATTAAAATAAACAGGAAGAGTAGAATAAAATAGTATGTAGACATTTGAGTTGCCAAATAAGCCTGTCCTCCAGACAAATGGAAAAGTGTGTCTTTTCTGAGGAAGAAAAACTGTGTCTTACGTTAGGTTCACGTAAAACAGTTATCTTTGGGATCTATGTGGTTCAATAAACCTTTCCTTCAGTCCCACAAGTAATATTTCCAATACAGAATACAGAAATCAAAACAGTGGTAGGAAATTGACTTTTCAGAACACAAGAACTTATGTTTATGGGTAGAATTGTTGCTTACAGCAAAGGTTTCAGTCCTATGGATGTTTGTTTCGATTTTTTACTCCATTCCATCAATTACAATATTAGATTGCTTTGTATTACTAGTGTCTAAAAAAGAAGGAAAAATAAGAATGAAGAACATTTCAGATGAGCTTTAATAAGTGCCTTAATTTACTTCATTAAGGGATGATTTATTTATATCCAGAAATATTCCGGAAAAAAAATAACACATACTTTGTCCCATATGGATCATTATGATTGTTTTCATGCCAGGGCTTACAAGTCTTTTGGAGTTTCCAGTGGCTTCAAAGGGAAAAATATCATGCGGGTAAGTCAAAAGATATTTTCCAGCAGTACTTTTACTCTTAGTCTCTGATAACCAAAGAGAATCTGAGTTGGAAGGATGCCTATAAATTGGAAATTGGGCACTGGTTTAAATGGTCTGTAAAGCCAACTTTTATCAAGTTTAATGCTAAATTATCTGCTTCAGTGCTGACTTCATTGTCCAAGTTCAGGCATTTGACTTTGAAAGCATTAGCTGAAATCCAAAAGCACAAGCCAAAGGACAGTTAATCAGGGGCAAAAAATTCCACTGAATAATTCATAAGCATTTCATGTACTGAATGAGAAGGAAACAATTTGCACAGATTGAAGTTAAAAATATGTTTAAAAAATAATCTTGCCTGAGAAGTCAATAAAACCCCCTCAGTGTTTACCTGCAAGCTGTCTAGTTAATAGATTTTCTAATGCAGAGAACAATTACCTTATGGATCATTTTAAATGCGCATTTTATGACATTGTACATAAAGACAGACCAAAATTAAAGTCATGTTGGAACAAAAGCCTCGATCTTGGAGCGAGGGTATTTGTCGTCTCTTTTCAGTTTGTCCCTAAGTCTTGGCTGACACGTAAGTCTTCGTGCTTTAGTATCTCTAACTCTAAGACAAAAATACTGTTTCTAACTTAACACATTTGAAAATTAATTTATTAATAGTTTTAAAGGATTTTGGGATCTCCAGCTACAAATGTATTAGGGGGGCTTCATCCAGCATTTTATCTTCTTTCCCTGGGATGGAGAGGGTAAGATTTTGCAGGTAAGTCCTTAGAGCCCTGGGCACTCTCTTGCCTTAATAACTAAGACATCTAAGTGAAGTTTGCCAAGGTGGAGGCATTGCTACAAGTCTAATTGGTAAGCCCATTTTTTTCTTGTGTGACACTTTTGCGTTTCAAAGCTGCACAGAGAATCTGCATGTGTCACTCACAAGACTGAATTAGTATTATTTGGTCCCTTGATTAACAAGTCCAGGTATGCAAGTCCACTTTTAGCTAGTGCCTTTGTTCCATATTGTGCTTGCTTTGTGCTGAAGTGTTTGTTTACTTTAGCAGAAGATTTGCTTGTGCTAATGCTGCTCTTCACACTAACTGTGTGCTTTGGGTGACGGATTGCCTTTACAAGCTGCTCTTTCTCATTTACTCTTTAAACGAGAGCTGAGCAGTATTGGCCATAACATTTTTAAATGTATTAATGTTCTTAATGGCATTAATCTTCTGGGAAAGTGGTTTAGACAGAGGATATAATGAATGTTAACAAAGCAAACTCTTTCTGCCATCTACTCCATGCTAGGATGGTGCTGCGTGCTCTTGTCTTGTTCCTTGTGATTTGTAGCGATGTTTTGTGTGATGTTTGCCCTCTATTTGGCAGTTCTGAGACTGCACCTAGATTACAGTGCCCAATTTGGGGCTCTCCAGTAAAAGAAAGATACTGTCACACTGGAGGGTTGGGATAAAGGTGCTGGAGTCTAGCAAGTACAAAAAGAAAACAGAAAAAAAAAAAAAAAAGGCAGCTGAAATAAATATATATTTTTTTAACCTTAAAGTTAAGGTGAGTTAAGTAAAGGTAAGGCCCTATTCTGGGCTTCAGCTGACAGATATGGGGAAGATGGAGCCAGGCTTTTCCCAGAGGTGTACAGTGACAGGATGAGATGCAATGGACACAATCCTCAACATGGAAATTTTCCTCAACAAGGAAAATTCTAATGAAACAGAAGGACAAAGTTCTTTCCTGGGAGAGTAATCGAATACTGGCACAGGAGCACAAAGAGATGGGGGAATCTCTGACCTTGGAGATATTCAAAACTCAATGTCACAAAGCCTGGAGCAACCTGACCTCAGCTGGGCCTGCTTTGAGGAGGGGTTGGACCTGCTGTCCTGCAGCATTCCATGCAACCAAACCTATTCTGTGAGTCTAGTTACCATCAAAGAAACCCCTCAGACCTGGGTTTAACTTCAACAAATGGATGATCAGCTGTACGTTTGCATGCAGCTTCAACTTTATCCATGAAACTAAAACAGTCTTTTGTATCTCTCAACAAGTACAGTTTTCATGTAAACCAAATTCTGTTTTATTGGCATGCCTCTGCAGTCCACCTCCTCCTTTTATTTGATGTTCTCCCAAACATCCTTTTCTGGCTTAGTACCAGGCATCTTATCGTATATCTCCATTAGACAGCCACTGTGCGGCTCATCAGCAGCCCAGCACAGGGAGTGCAACAGAGTTTGGCCGCGATGTCTTCACTCAGCTCCATCCTCTGTTATTCCTCTTTGCAGCTGCGAGGAGGACAGGTTGTGGTGCCCAGGGAACTGTGGAGAAGCAGAGTCCCTGCCTACCAAGCACCCTGGCAGTGGCAACTGCGTATCACCCCAGGCAAGCTTCTGTAATGCCAAAACTTCTGTTAGGCCCTAATTTTTCTCTAAGTTCCTCCTTTCCAAGCTATTCTTCCACAAATGTGAGTGCAAAAGTGAGCAATAACCCTGCTTAAAAAAAAAAAAAAAAGGATAAATAAATAAATAAGCCCCTAACTGTCAGCACTGAAAACAGGTCTAGTAACAAATGCCTCTTCTGCAGAGCATTGCTCATCTGTCTGAACAACACCCCTCTCCAGAGCTAATCTGGCAATTACATGACTGTTTGCTTAGCTAAACACAAAGTGCCTTTACTGCTGCATCCAAACTCAATGAGAGGAGAAGAGGATTCTTCCACTTACACATCCTGCAAAGAGAAAGTGAAGCAGCGTGGCCAAGCGCAATAATCTTTTGACAGATACATTCAGCAAACAATAGGCTCCCGAATACTGTTTACCATCAGCCTCAGGGGTCCCCACTCCACAGTGCTGACGCTTCAGGCTGCATCATTAAGATAAAATAAACTCCGCTGTGGCTTCTTACATCCACTGTCTTCCTTAATGTTTAAATGCTAAGGGGAGCAGATAAACGATGAAGAAGCGTCGGCCTCTTTCAAGCTCTTCTAATGCCAAAAAGGCCCCAAAAGGCTGTGGAAGAAAAGAATCTGCAGGTGGGAAAAAAAAAAAAGAGAGAAATGGGTAATTCAGCCCATGAGGAGATGGATCACAAGAAGGAATAAGAGAGCAGAAAAAGAGAGAAATGCATCATGGCAGAAATAAACCTCTCATTTTTTTCGTGACAAGAGCTACTGTATTTTGCAATGTTTTTATGAGCATGAAGGGATTTTTTTCTTTCCAGAATAAAGGAAAAACTGTTCCTCTCTTCATTTTTTTTCATTTTTCCCACAAAAGCCTGTTCTGGTACCATCATGAAACACTGCTCCCATTTCTCCCTCAGACTGGTGGTGTGTGACTTCCATTTTCCATTGAAGAAATGCGGGGAAAAAAAATCTACTCAAAATGAATAAATTTGCATTTCTAAAAAGACCTGTAAAATGTCAGCGGCCATAAAACAGGTGCAGACACCTGCTGGGAGAAACAGAAAGGAGAAATTAAAAGGTCATCTGTTCCTTGGGCTCTTAGCTAAACCAAGAGGTTTTCAGGTCCCAGAAATGCTATGGGAAGATGGAACAATCTGTGGATGAAATATATGGAAATATCCTGAAAACAGGAGCTGGGTCTTTTCTATTGAGTGGGTCACCTAAGCACAGAGGTCTAACATCACATCTCCTCATTTTTTTTCTTTTAAGGTGTAAAGTTATTTTCTGCGTTGAGCCTGAGGTTTAAGATTTTGAAGAATATGGTTCTTCCCATGGATGCAAAACAACATCCCTACCTGGGCATAGGTTCTGCAGCCTATTGACACTTTTAATAGCACACATTAGACAGCATTGCATCTACAATTGTAAACAACTTTGGAAAAGTAAATATCCTGGACTTTTGCCTCAAGAGAGTTTGTACTGTCGCTATCTACCATCATATATATCATGGGCAGAAGGACAAACTATTATTTAAGAGAATTCTTCCATCTTGAATATTTATGATCTATTACTAGTCTTTAAGAGAGCTGATCATTAAAACCCCCTCAAATTAGTTACTATAACCAGCTAGAGTAATAATTTCTAATCAAACAAAATTAGCATATGAATGAGATAAAGAGATTTTATAAGGCATTCAATCCATATTAGTGTACTGGAAAAACTCGTGATTGGACACACTCAAAGCTGAATGGCAGGGTTTTTTTGTTTGTTTGTTTTGGAGATTAGGAAGTTCCTTATGTAGTCTTTGACTCAGAAACAGCTGGTATAAAATTCTGATTGCCTGGAAATTGGTAACTTTTAATACTTCTAGTAATGTAGGTCTGACAAATGGTTTTACCTTCCACTAGCTTCATTGAGAATTACCGAGAAGGGAAGAACAGAAGCCCCTTTCATTAGCAGTTCCTACAACAGCTACTTCTATAAATACAGTGACATGCTGCAGTACTTGACCTGAGGCAATTTTAGAAAGTCAGTTGCCCTACGACAAACAGCTCAACCCAGTATATATAGGAAGTTTTAGAATTTAGGTCCAATATATTCTGTGAGGTTTTGATGTAGAGTTGTGATAAGATCACACCTTCTGCTTCACCTTTCTCTCTTGCTGCAAGCTACGAACTGTGTGAAGGCTTACAGACTTATTTCTTCAAATATAGGCCGGAGAAAAATCACAATTATGAGTTATGAATATGAAATTCCCTGCACACTAATACAGAAACTCATCCAGTAGTGTCTCTGTATGTGAGAAGCAATCAGAAGACACCCTTTTTCACGCTTATTTATTACTGTCTCAATGTATTTGTTATAATGTCTGTAATCATGCTTGGGGAGCCTCCTTTTGTAAAAAAATGGCAAAAATATGTTCCACTTGTGCGTTTGTGAAAGAGTGCCCAGCATTCATTCAATACAGGGCTTGAGACTGTATTCAGTTACAGTCCCTCCATAATCCAAACCCAATAAATTTATTGATTCCTTCGTTGCTGAGCCGGGTAAAACTACTTTTTTTCTTTCTTTCTTTCTTTTTTTTTAAAGGCCAACAAACAGAAAAAGCAACAGTTCTGAAAAGTTTGACACAAAGAAGCTGTTTAAAAAAAAAAATTATCATTGAGTATAAACAGGCCTGATGGGAACAAAAGGAATGTTTTCAGATGGCATGTACATATTGAAGGCTTACCATCAGTGCGAACGTTTCCATGAATTGCTCTTGCAGTAGTTAAAGACTATTACGTAAACTAAAGGAGAGATATTTTGGAACAAGATTATTAAAATCAGTCGATGTGGAAGTAATGGTGTTCCACAGTCTATGGTCTGGGGATAGGCTCTGGCTTCTTTCTTCAAGCAAATTTTTTTTTTTTTGCTTAAAAATCATATTTTTAAATCATAGTTTAGTCTTAAAATCATGGTTTATTGTTTAAATTTAGCACCAAGAGGCTCCATAAGCTCTAGGGGATTTACCCTCAAACTTTGGTCAAAAGAGCAGAACCTGTTACATTAAAATGGGCAAGTGCGCTGTCTTTAGGGTAGGAAGCACATGCATGTGGCCTAGATTTTTTATTATATGCATTTCTTTTATTAAATGCTTTTTCTTTTTCATTCCCCACCTGCAAAAATCTGTTAGGTGAGCTTGACCTCAGGTCTAATTGCCAGGTGTACATAAAATATGCTCATTGCTTTTAAATGCAGTTTAAAGTAGATGTGTATTAAATTCATGTGAGCATTTGAGACATGCTTCATAAAACCTTATGAAATACCTTTTTATAAGCAAAGTGTCAGATAGTGTCTAATTATCTAAGATAAAAATCCCTTTGCAAAAGGCTTATGAAGGAAGTGAGAACCATGGAGCAAAAAAAGATTCTTTAGCAAACAAGCAAAGCTTTATTTAAATATGCCGATGGTTATTAATGTGATAGTTTCCTAATTGTTCCTTCTCTAAGCTACTAGCAATTAAATAGTCTTTGATAGTCATCTTTGTACTCGTAGAGCTCTGTTTCCAGAAAGTTCACAAACTCGTTAATATTGAAAAAATATATATTTTTGCACTACTTGGAAATATTTTCCTTGCTAAATTCTTACAACTCAGTGATGCTTATTCCAAGATTCTGGATAAATCATGCTATTTGGCTTTGGTTAAATCCTTGTGTTTTATCAGAAAATGATTCTGATGGTTGTTTTTACACTGTTTTCAACTCCTCTATCTTAGTAATTTCAAAAAGGTCAAACACCATTTGATCAGCTCATTATTTTAACTTGCATCCTGTATTTACTTTATTTTAAAGAAGCCCTAATATTTCTATTCTCAACCTTTTGGTATCCAAATGAATGTCAAGACAGAAACACTTAGCTGTTTCAAGTGTGTTACTGGGAGATCTAAGGAAAACATATGGAGAAAGTAATGAGGTTTGGGAACTATATTCATTTTATTATACTTCACCTCAAGATAGATATTTTACAGGTTCATCTGGGTCCTATTTAGCATTCCAGAATCAGGCCAATACTGTCTTTAGGCATGTTCTTCAAATCAAGCCTCATGTATGCCCTGCTTTTCATTTCTCAGTCTTAAATCCAATGCAAGTAAGGTCTAGCCTTAAATAGAGGAGAAGCATTTTGAAACTCTAGAAGTCTGTTTTGAGCTAGTTCATCTCGTAATTTCTTGGTGACAAAACACTTCCAGAACTTTAAGCATTGCTATGCTGTAGTTCTTTACGAGCACCATGTGCTAACAATTTACTGAAATTGTTTCCTTTCTTAAGGACTGATATAGCTGGGGTTTTTTGATCCAAAGGGTCATGATTAAGACTGTGAAGCCAATTACATTTTTCCGTTGATTTCAACGGGTTTTTGGATCAGGTCTTGATGCTACCCGAACCAAATGAAGAACATGCTGAAAATAGCCTTGGGCAAAGATATTGAGGCATTATACACTTCTTATTTAGTAGGGTTAAAAAATGGACTTCTGAAGCATTCTTGACTTCTCTGGATTTTTACGAGAATCCTTTAAGGTATGTGCTTGAATATGTTTCAGCTGAAAAATACCATTGATCGATCTTGCCAAAATCTCTGCTGAATTCTTATCACATTCGATGAACTCTTCTTTAAAATGTCCTCTGCACCTAACAGTCTTTGGAAATAATTGACCTCCATATTACTTCTCATTTTGTTCCCTGGAAGTCAGCCTAGTTTTGTCCTTTCTTCACTTCCCATTGGCATTCATTTTGTCTGTCCTGAATTGCAGTGGAAACTCTCTCCTTAACACCACCAGTGCATGAAGTGATCCTCCCTTGCTGGTAAGAATCTAACCTTATGAAAGATTCATTGCAGTAGCCATTTGAGAGCTGTCCCAAAAGTTATTCTGCTCATCTTTGATGCTATCTTGTTTCTGGAATAGATTCCTAATTTCATGGAATCTTTTTATTGTTGTTATTTCATCTTTTGCTTGTACAAAAATGCTGCTCCCCATTAGGAAAGTTTGAGAAATGAGATCCCAAGAAAGGCTCAATACAGAGATTTTCACCACTGTGGCCAGTGCTGAATATTGAATTTCTCAAGACTCTTGACATGAAAAGACATGGCAAAATGACTAAAGTTGTGAGTCGGGGTTGAATCCTGAAAAATATTCTGCAGGGTTCTCTCACCCACAGGAGTCCCTTCCCCATAGCCCACCGTCCCTTCATCAGTGGCAGCAGCAGATTTTCTGAGCTGTTGGGATAAATATTTTGCTCCCCATCAGCAATCTGCTTCTTAGTCAGCCACCTACTTTGCTAATACCTTAAACAACTCATAGCTTAACCCTGATCTCCCAAGATGAACCAAGTTGAACGGGATTTGAGCTGATATTATTTCTTCTCGCCAGCAACAAAGTATTGTTGTAAATTATCAGTCTTAGCAGTGGAGGACGCCAGGTTGACAAACCAGTCTTTAATCATGTTTTTCCTCAAGTTGCTCCAGCGCTGTTTTTGCAACTGTTACAGGGAATTGTTTTCTCTTATCATTTTCAGCAGAAATGACAGCCTGGTCTTTTTCCACATCATTAATATCATTCTCCCCCGTGGCAGTATGTGCTGTGCAACATGAAGCTTTCCGTAGTCTGGAGTTGGAGGACATATGTTCTCTTGTATTTTATCCAGCAGAATTGGGGCTCAGTTTTATGCAGACCCATTCATAATGTCCTGTGTTCTTTGTCAAAACATGCCCTGGCCGCATGGCTCCGTGTCTTACTGCAGCTATCACTGTTCTCCATCTGCACTCCAGGATGTCTTGCATGACCGTATCCAATATTGACAGAGAGATTTCACTGTGAAATGGGAGAATGACAATTATCCTCGAAAAGAGACCTTAAACTCTGTTTTTTTGTCTGCTTTATATGTGCAATTCGTACTTGGCTAAGAGTTTTCTGTATTGTAGTTGGGCCTACAATAAGTAGGCGATCAGGCGGTCCTGGGCTTGCTGGCAATTCTGAAAATGAGTTCCGTACAGTTAGAATGAAGCAGAGTATTCATCTTAAATATCAAATGCCTACTTTTGGTTCTGGGTTATTTAAAATGTTTTCTTAAAGTAAAACACAAGGTCATGTTCAACTGGAAAGCTGACACAGTTTTTAGTAAAGTAAAATTAAAATTTATTTTGACATTTACAATTTATTTATTTATTACTTTGAGACTCTGACCTAGTCAAAAGATGCTTCCTTTCCAAATAGAGCAAACTATTTGGTGAAACAGAAATTGCCTGGGGCAACGTTTCTGAACATAAGCAGCCTGTTATTCTGGTCTCTGATCAAGCATGATACCATCCTTGTCCTGATACATTAATGCCGTGAATTAAAATGTAGGGAATGAAACTGAGGCGTCCCCTCTCATGTGGCTTTCCTTCTCCCCCTTCCTCCTTTCTTTCCATCTCAAGACCTCCAGAATTTATCCAAACTTCCTATAAACTTCTAAAGGAATTTATTTCATGATGAGTTATTCAGTGTGGCCAAGGGTGTCTGGTGAACATCTGGTGAGCAGATGTATTTGTACAAGTGTGTGCCCATACACAGTGGCAAAGGAGAGAGAGAGTTTTACACTGGGATCAGGGCAAGTGGGAACAAGTCAGATGTCTGACTTTTACAACAGGCTAGGATTAGGGCAAGATCTCCTGGGTGCAAAAATATAAAGTCAATGAGAGGTTTCCATTGCTATGAATATTCAAGGCTCGCAATTATGGGACAGACTGCAACCTTTTTCTGTACTCTACAGCCAGGCAGGTCTCTATTTCATTTTTTACATGTTAAACTATTGCTTAATATATTATCCTGTAGTTGCTCTGAAAATGTTGCTCTGAATTGCACACCAGTTTATAGTATCATGTAGTTTAGGATTTCCCCAAAGCTTTAGAAAGTGTATAAAACTTAGAGTACCTAGTAGTTGGGTGCTGTCCTATTTTCCTAATGAATAAACTGAGGCCTAAAGACTCCAGATAACTCAACCTACAAGAACTTGCAGGTTAGCAGCAGATCAGGGAGTTAACCCCACTAACGCCATGGTCCACGTGGTACCTGCTAATTCATCCTCATGAAGAATGAGGAGGACAATACAAGCCAGTTTGTTTATGCTAGTGCAAAGCCTGCCTTTCTGTGCATTGTAAATATTTATATCAATATGGTTCCCTTTCCATCAGGATAGGTCTTATTTAGCAGAAAGAACAGGATTAATGCTTATACTCGCATTCAGTGAAGTAGGCCTTCACCATCTGTGACGTTAATGTAACAAAACAACATTTTCACAAGCCATTTAATTTTAGTTTCTTTTCTAGTTTTAAAAATGTAGTCTAATTAAAGAAAGGATTGTGAAGGAGAGAAGCAGGAGGTGAAAGAATCTAAATGGAGGTTTTGAAAACACCATATTGTGATTTGGGATTAGAGGAGGAAGAGATTAATTTGCATGATGATGCCTTTCATATTTACTCAGTTAGACAAGTGTTTATTGAATGCTTTAGGCAAAGAATAATGATTACAGACACACTCAACCTCTCAGCCATGCAAAATAGCCAACTTAAATATACTTTCTCCTTCTTAAACAGGATAGTCCAAAAAATCTTAAGTCCTCTTCTACATTTCCCAGGCCATGTTAAAGGTAGGTCTCAAGAAGTATCAAAATGTGTCCTGTAAACTTTCAAAAATTTCCCAAATTACTTTAATGTAAAACTTTGACTAAATGTGTTGAAGTTAAGCATGAGTTAATATGCTTTGCTAGGCTTTGTTTTCCCCAGTATGTCTAGGAAAGTTGATTTAGAAAAGGAAATCAAAAAGGCTGAAATACAATAGGAAAGAAAACTAGCCAGAGCCACAAAAATGTGATCTTGGCAACTGGATGGTACATTAGTAGTAAGTGAAAGAAAGAAAAAAAAAAAAAAAGAGAGGAAAAAAAAAGAAAACAAGGAAAATGTTCACCCTGATTTAACAGAAAGTGAGAGCCAGATAATGTCAAGAGGTCATGGTACTTATTGTCTTTTTGCTTCACTGAAGTGATCACCCTTGGCCAGATATACTGATAAAACTAGCAGAGATCAGAATGGCCAACACAACTTATTCAGGAGGTAATTCAAACTAGAAGAATGAAAACAGATGATGTTTGGAGAAATTTGAAGTTCCCATCTAGCCTCCCATTGGTTAGCTACATTCCTATAGAAAACTAGTGGGAATCGTTTCTAAATGGCTGGTGATTCTTTTGGAGAATGGATGCCAGAAGCTCCAGGTAGCTGGAAAAGGAGGGGAAAAAAGAGAGAAAAAAAAAGTATTGATGAGCTTGCTAAAAGACAGAGAAGTAGAGCTAGGGAATTATGGTCATCCACCTTCATCTCCAGCTGCTACAAAAGAACATCAGCACAGAGTAAGCAAATGGCAGATACCTAGAAAATCAGGAGATTGTGAGACCTGTTCAGAATAGCAATTGTGCAAGACCAATGCATTCTCCTTTTCTAATACAAAAATGGTCCATGGGGAAAAAGCAGTAGATGCTGTATCTTGACTTTAATGAAGCTTTTTGTTATTCTGTATAACTTTCCCATAAGTAGGATGTCAAAGCATTAGTTGAGAGTGCAGAGGGTGCAACTGCTCTAAGGAGGGTATAAAGACCTGAAAGACTCTCAGCTAGTTCCTGGAGGTTGACCATCAGACAGAGCAGCATTGCCCTGGATCTCTCTTGGATTCAGTAGATGTGCTCAGTAAACTTTACTAAGAAGAGAGTGTGATTTTTAGTTTTGTAGGCAACCTCAAGCAAAGAAAAGGCTGTTGGCATATGGGAGGGGATGAATAAAATTCTGAATGTTCTTGATATGATCCAGTTCCTTACAAATAGGTGCAAAGTTTTACAGCTAGACAGGGATAAGGATCTTCATAAGCAAAGAAGGAAAAAAACTGGCTAGAGAGCAACTCCACTGAAAAGGATGAACCAAGTGATGACCATTTGAAAATAAATAGTAAAAGTAAGTCATGCACTTGCAAAAGGACTTTATACCAGATTGTATGTATGAGCGGGAATGGCATCTGTAAGAAACAAGGAACAATCCTTCCCTCCTTTTAAAGAACTAACCTGGAGTACTCTGTCCTTCGTTTGAATGTCACACTTCAAAAAAGCTGTGACTGTTCACTGAGGGTGCAGAGGAAAGCGTGTGAAAGATCAGAAGTTGGGAAAATGCATGCCAGGAGGAAAGACTGCAGGAACTGCTGTGTCTTACCCTAGAAAAAAAAGAAGAGAGAACAGTAGGTGAGAGCATGTTAAGATTTTTCAGACACATAGTGGTAAAAGCAAAGGTAATATTTTCTTCTCTTGTTTTATCTGTATAATGTGTTGAACAAGTGAGGATAATTTGTAGCGAGGCAGATTTGAGTTTGTTTTTTTTTGCTGTAAAGCAAGTTAAATACTTGAACTGCCTTCCTTAAGAGGTTAGGTGA
The DNA here is from genome assembly GCF_000705375.1 of Tinamus guttatus. The sequence continues at coordinate 5,748 of NW_010583645.1, read as the reverse complement.
CCTTTGGTGCTGAAGATGAACTTCTATCGTGATTTCTGCAGTTATATTAGATTAGATCTTGAGTTTGTGATATTTTTTTTTCTTAAGATCTCTTAGTATAGTTTTTATTTCCTATAAGTGGGCTGAATTCTTTTTTTTTTTTTTTTTAGTGAGTGAAGGTGTATTTTATTTTTCCCTTTTTGATGATTTCAAGATTCATTCCTTATAGAAATATTTTTAATGAACCATAGAAAAAGACCATTGCTATTGTCTTGGAATCCCACAACTCTTCTTTTAAATGTATATGAAACAGTTTGATTAACAATTTGGGGCCAAACTGCCAGTCTGCTGCTTTGGAAATTCTCTTGCTTGTCTAGTGTTTCTCCTAGCGTTGTCTGAAGTTGTGGTGCATTTCTCCAAGGCCTGCCTTAAATCCATAAATGATGACAATTTGACAGTCGGAAACGTTGTTGAAAACAGCATGAGGCTCAAAGCAGCCACACAGCCATCAGCTTTCATTGTGCAGGCATCATGTGGCAAAAATAATGGCCATCTTTTTCTTAGCAGTATGTAAGCCAGATCGCAGCTGCTTTACTTGCAGTTTTGAATGCTCACTGCCTTGAGTTAAGGCATTTAGAAATCTGCCACTTTTGTGCCAGTCTGATATTTCTACCAGGCTCCTCAGGACTTCTCGTTTTGTGACACGTATTGCAGATAGCATTTTCTTTTCAATTGCTCACTCAATGTTCGTTGCTTGTTGTACACAATACAATTTAATATTGCAAACTGCTTCTGTACCCTGCTGTTAAGATGCAATTTGTTCTTCGTGTTTCTTCTGTAAAGGTTGATGGAGTTCATTTCTAACGCTCAAATTAGAGAGCCAGCTTAGAAGTAAAGTTTATAATTAGGCCAGCAATTTGATAAACATCAAGGAATTAGAAGCAAATTATTTTTTAAAAAAGAGATGAAATGAAATTCTAATATGTATATGGCCTTGAAAGGCCAGACTTTCTTGCATTCACAATGAATGGTCTTTAAAACACAAACAAGAAAAATATCTAAAATTAAAGATACATCAGAAGAGACTTAATTACAAAAGAAGTTAATTTAATTTTACAGTAACTACATAAATACTTTTAATTATGTGGCAAATATTGCTTAGTGTAATCACCATCATAGAAATAGAAAAGAATAAAGCACTGTCATTTCAAATCAGAACCTTCCACACAGTATTTTCATCATTTGAAAGTGAATGGCAGAATGAAATGTAAAGAGAAATGGAGATAAAAATTAATTATCTCTTACAAGATTAGTCATGAGGAATAGCTCATTTATTGAAAGCCATGGAAGCCCTAATATGATTTTCATAGTGGGAATTGCTCTGAGGCTTTTTGTTTGAGCCACAGACAAGGAACTTTTTGGGAATTCTCTGCATTTTGATGCTATACATGGAATAAGTAAATGCATTAAGCAAAGATTTGTTCATCAGGTAACAAAGCTATGTCATTTTATCTTTTTTTGTCATTAAGTCCCTTGGGCCTGCAATATATGTAAGAGAAGCCGAAAGCAATTCATTAATCAATAATTTGTTGCTTGTTGCTTTTGTTGAAAATATAATTTGATGTGGAAGACTATGTGAATTTTTTGAGTTTTTTAGGTATTATTACAGTGTGCTCTGCTTCCCCACTGTGGTGTCTTCCCATTTTGTTACCAAGTGGCCTGCAAGGAAATGAAGTTTCAGATTTACTGTGGGAAATTAGGAGCTGTGGTGTTGTTCAGCAAAGCTTTCTGCCCAGCCTTCTGTGGGGGCACAGACAAGGTTGGGGGGTGCTGACGGCCTCTCTGGCTCTTGGAGGGTCCTCGGCACCGTTGCACCCACCCCTGCTGTGCATGGCCCTTGTGAAGCAGCGACAGAGGTTTTGTGCACGTGTCTGTGGGAGGGAGGTGGGTGGCCATGAACTGCTCCAGGGATTCCCATCCTCCTGCTGTGTTTTTCCTTTTGGTGCTTTAGGGAAGGAAAAAAAAAAAAAAAAGAGAGAGAGAGAGAAAAACAAAACAAAACAAAAAAACAGAGGAAAACTAGTGATCGCAGCTAAAAAGTCCCTCAAGTCCCCAGCGCCAGTAAGGGAGGAGGAAAGCGTTAGGGCATGGTGACCCACATGGTTGCTTATTTTATCAGCATTGTGATCTTCGCAGATATTGCCTGATATTGCAGGTGGCAGAAGGTCCAGCCTTGCTAAGGGCAGGCAGCTCCTCTGCAACCATGAACTCTCTTCAGATATTTCAAAGCAGCTGGGACCATGATGGAAACCTCCAAGCTGATGTCTTCACATGATATCATGCAGAGTTGGGCAAAGAAGTGCATTTGGGCCCCACACTGTCATGCCCTCAAGCCAATTAGTCCTGCTGAGACTATTATATAGCCTGCTGTGTTAGTGCAAGCTTTGCCTTGCACTGTGTTTCAGGGCACTGCTTTATAGGAATGCTGCCAGACTATTCCATAATTCCTTGGGACCTTTGCAAAATCCCCCTCTGCAGTTTTAGATGTGTCCTGGACTGAGTGACTTCTGGAAGTTCACTCAGCCTCGTCATTTCTGCTTTAATTCTAGCTGAGCCTAATGACATCCCCAGCTTCACAGGTGCTCTCAGGAAAGAAAACTAAATTAAATTCATCTCCAACAAAAGAAGTCTCAGCTTGAACTCTCTCTTTTGACTGGTTCAAAGTGGGAATTTTTGCCCAGTCTGTTATATATTCTTAACAAAATACAGAATTTTCTAGACCAAATCAAGACAGGTTTTGATCAGCAACTCTGCTGTCAGACCATTTCCCTAGGATGGGGGGATTCCTGCACAAGTCTCTTTGTCAGCTAATACTTAATTTCTTCTGCAAAAGGAGAAACCAAAAGAACCTCACAAAGCCAGGCACAGATCCAACAGGTAGGAAGCATCAGCACAAGTTTGCACTTTTTTTTCAGTTAGAGGAGTTTGAAACAACCCAGCTTTGCACCAGCTGTGAGATTTCAAGTGCTGCTTCTGCAGCAAAATCTAGCAACACAACGTTCTTGGAAATTTTGCTGAATTTTTAATACAGTCCCTTTGTAGTAGTTTGACACTTGCCTTTTTCTCCCCTGGTGCTATGTAGGAAGTTCAGACACTTAAGTCAGATTTGTTGAATCTATCAGATAACTGGAGACCTAACTGGTAGGGCAAAGTTTAACTCTGCTTTGTGGATCGCGTGTGAAATCCTGGTCTGCAGGGGATTTTCCCTTGGAAAAGCTCGGGAGTTCTTGTTACAAGCAGTGCTGGCAAATGAGACGTGTCCTCAGGTTTTCTTAAACAAAGAAATAACGGCTAAAATCTTCCCCTGTGACATTTATTCCCTGAGAAATCTTCACCCACTAACCTGTGTTATCTCTGCTGAATATCTGAGAAATCTTCACCCACTAACCTGTGGGTGAACACATTAACATTAAAATAGCTTGTAGGGGCTCTCTCATTCATTTGCTTCAAAAATGTTGTATTCTCAATAGGAAAGATAGTTAGTTACATTTATAAATACAGGGACTGTATACAGCAACACTAAGAAAAAAGGAGGAGGAATACCCACCAGTCTATACTGATTTTTTTATTATTATTATTCAGTAATTTGTGCTTTGGTCAGTTAGTATATAAAAGATACTCTGAAGGCACCAGAGCAGCTGAGCCCATGCTGTAGTGTTAAGAGGTAGGTGCACAGCAAACAGTTGTCCAAGTGTCTTGATGTCCAGCAAACTGGATGAATTGCTCTTTGGCACCATAGCAGCTCAGTGCAGCACACGTGGGAGCTTCATTCTGTAGCTGGAAATAGACAAGCTGGGGGACAAGGAAGGTGGAAAAAGCTAATTTTCACATTGTGGTTGAAATGCATTAACATTGCAAGTCTACTGGTTTCATAGCTCTGGCTGCTAAATTATCTTTAATTTTCTTTATCTTAATTTCATTTCTAAATTATCTCTAAAAAGCTCTGCTAAATAAACCAAAAAACAGAACGTAATGAAAGATCCCAGTGCCACAGGCTAGAAGCCAAACAAGTGGGAGTGATACTGAAGTTGTCTTCTTACCAAAACACATGATAGAACTCAATGTTAGGAATATCTTGTCATTCAGAACCAGCAGAGATTCTGAGATTTAATTGCTTTATTCAGTTCGGGTGGGCAAAGGGCACAGAAAGAACCTGCGACAAACATTTGGAATTGTATGGTTATTTTTTTAAAAGCTATTTGGGAAACACTTTTTTAAAGCTGGCAACAGAAAGTTGTGCTTTTGTAAGTAAGACAAATCACCCACAGGCTGAGGACAAGCACAGCATTTGGAAGTGAGATTGCAACTTGGCAAGCAGAACACATCACGAAACTTCATAAAAAGCAATTAGCTGGTCAATATATCAGTAAATTCCCCTTCCTCAAAACAATCTTGGTCATGCTATATGACCTGTGAATTCAATTACCTCCCAAAGTAAATACAAGCTATTTTATGCAACATTATCCTAGTAATAAAATAAAAAGGAAACTAGAACCAAAGAGAAAATAGTGCCATGACTATTTAAACACAATTCTGATATTTTAGGCTACTTTACAGAGCTTTCAGTGCTAATTTTGGTGAATTTCTAATCTTTCAAACCATTAAATAAAGCTGAGCACTTGATAACAAGAGCGACATGGAAATTGCAAATGCTCAGAGCTTGTCTTTGGTTTGTCAGCTTGAGAATGGTAAGGATATTTTCATTTCTATTTGCGAGTAAAATGGCTTTTCCAGTACCCAAAGGAATCGAGCTGACTCACAGTGACTGAGGGGCCCATCCATTCCCTAGCAGACATGATGTTGAATTTGGAAAGTCTCATCAGAAGTGAAATATTGGCCATTTGTCTTGTGTCCCAAGGAGAAGAAATAGAGTGAATTCTAAAGACTAATACTTTTTGAGAGCTTCAAATTGCCTTTTGGGCCATTATATAAGTTCTGGGCTTCTAGAAATGGTCCGTTAGTTGAGTAGGACTGCAGTTTTGGGCTAGTATTTTGCTATTGCTACAGAGAGCGTTGGAGGTAGCTCATAAGAAAACCATAGCAGTGAAGGACTGTCCAGCTGTTTGCTTTGCTTTAACCACAGGGAGAATTCCTGTTGGAAGTTTCTTTTTGTTTTGAATAACCACATCCTTAAAAAAAAATAAGGTACTTGGTAAGGGAATGTTTACATCTTGGGAAGTTTTATTCACTTTCTGAATGTCTTCCTGGCCTTTCATGCTATTTTGTGAAATTGCTATTTCATGTATGTCCATACCACTCACTGAGAAGCCACCTGAAAGACGGGTTTCCGTGAAATCCTAAGAGTAGCTCAAAGACAGGTAGTCTAAATATGTTGGCATCACTTAGTAATCATCAGAAAGACAAAGCGAAGACAGAAGGAAGTTGGAAGCTTTGACGATAGTTTAATATAACAGACCACCTGTTTACAGAAGAAAAAAAAAAAAGACTAGTCTTTTAAAACAAACATATCAAAAGATGATTATAATCAACAAGAAAAAAATGTCATACTTACTGTCTAGAGTATGCCAGGATCTAGGTCTCCCAAAAGTACCACTTGTAAGGTAAATCACAAATCCAAGGGAAAAGGTTTCCTGATTTATTTATTCACTAATTTATTTAGGAATATACCAGAAAGTTTACAAGGGTGGAAATTCTCCAACAATTTTGAGTTTATGGGTCTATTCTCAGTGGAGGGAGATTAAAAAAAAA
>NW_010583644.1:0-14949 GCF_000705375.1 Tinamus guttatus | reverse complement strand
ATGTATAAATAATGCATCCTGCTTCTGCTTTCTGCTACAGCAGCTGCCTGGAAAGTTAGAGTACCTGTATGTACTGAAATTACGCAATTTACTAAAAATCCATGTCTTTTAAGATTATTTTAGTACATTAAGTGAATCTTTGCCAATGAAATCTCCTTGCCTTTTTTTTCCCCCCCCCATGCAAATAAATAAAATAAATATGTTGAGCTATCATGCACCATCTGGATAAATGTCAGCTCTACCTCTACCTCAAGGCTTGGGGTTTATTTCTCAAGAGAGCAGGTGTTGGTTTTGCTTTTCTTGCCTACGGTTTGCACAGCTGAATAATTTTAAATGGACTTGGTGCCAAGAGATAAAATGAAGATGGAGTACATTGTTTCTGGCTACAGTCCCCAGCTGCTCTAGGTGGCATTTTCTACTAATGCAGCTTGCAGTGGTATTGCTAATAAAAAACTAGATTTGAATCATTATAATTAAGCCTGTGTCAAATAGGATTTTTCCTTGCAAAAAAATAAAAAGAGGTGGTGGCACCATCCAAACTATATTCACGTTTTAACTTTGAAGGGCATTTAATTTTCATAATTAATACCGAGTACGTACCATTAGTATATATTTTATCCACGTATCAGTTATATCCCTTATAGAATGATCTGGTCAGTGATAAAACTCACCAAAATTCCTCGGTCCTAAATAGCAGACCAAAATAGCAACTACAGAAACATGTGCAACATTTATTGTCTGTGAAACATATGGACTGGTTTCTGCAGCTGGTAAAAGGTATCAAGCCCCATCCTCAAGTTCCCTTCCCATCAGTACAGAGTTATTCATAGTAGTAATGATAGTGATCAGTCCATTGCAATAAATACAGTACAAGCATATAACAAGGCATGTTCATACTGAAAAATCTTCAGCAAAAACAATTAAGAGAAACGGAAGCTTGGAAAGGTCAAAGTGGAGAAGCAATTTGCCTAAGGCCATACATAAATCTAATGCTGAAGCTGAATCAAGTTCCCTGGCCTAGTTAAATTGTGTGCCTTCTGTAAGGGAAGGTGTTTCTATTGAAGACATGCCCTGAGTCTAATCCAGTGCTGAACCCCTCTGTTTTTTTTTCCCGAGGGATTATTCTTCCCACACTGAATTTCATATGTAATTCAACTCTCATTTTTTTCAGTGCAAAATTCAGTCTCCAGAAAAAAAAAATTGTACGTGTGCACAGTGCTAGTCTCCAGCCTGCATCTCCCAGAATGGTACCTAGTGCTTCATTAGCACTGACAGTATTTGGTAATTGAATATTCAGAATCTGCTCCAAGTCAGTGTGGTTTATCTCCGATCAATCTCCATTTGATTTGCCTGGGCAGCTGAAGCATTTGCATATCTCCTGACCACAGAGAGGAACACTCGCTGAGCAGCTTGGCGAAGCATCCCTGAAGAGGCAGTAGTCAGCAAAGGGTCAAGGTGAGGGTCAATACAATACCTGCTAGGGCAGCAGTGGAGTCATCATCTTGAATTTATTCTCAGCTGAGAGACAACCCCATTTACTCATGTATACAAAGGAAGGAGAAGAAAAACAAAAAAGGAAAAAAGAAGTGAAAGAGAGAGGCATATGTGAAAATGATAGAATGGAGAGGGTATGGAAAGGGGGAAGAGGCAAAAGAAACTGCAAAAGCAAAGCAGGACGGGATGCTCTCCGTATTTCCTGAAGCAAAGCCAAGGAGCAGCAGCTCAGTGTCACCCCTCTACTTGACCAAAGATCAGCTACACCTGTGTTTGGCTTATTCCTGGTAGATGTTTGTTTAACCTCTCCTCGAAGATGTCCCCAGTTAGAGACTAATCACCACCCCCAGGCAGCCTGCTCTGAGGCACGACAAGCCTCTCGCATAGCGCTTTTAAACCTTTTCCTTCCATACCCCCGTGCCTCTAGACATCTCCAACTGCAGGCACAGGAACTAGCCCTTTGCTTCCCTCCCTTCTGGTCTCACCCCTAATGCCTGCTGCATTGGGGACAATTCTCCAAGGGGACATGGGGGCCCAGCTAAGGTCTTGCCAGCCCTGTGGTGAAAAGCAGGATTACTTTGAACATCCCACAGGCTGGAGTTCACGTTTATGTATCACTGCAGGGTATCTGTTCTTGGGTTCGTTTTGTAGAGGGGAAGAGGGAGGGCATGATGCTGTTTACCAGCACTTGAGTTGTGAGCCACAAAATGCACAAATCAGGATCTGCCACTTAAACACTTGTTCTCCTTTATTTGTGCAGCTGATTCTTCCTGCCTAACTGCAGCTCCTCACACCTATCTCCCATGAACAGCATCCTATTTATTTCAGACCCTACCTTCAATTTGTCAAGATCACTTTAAATTCTAATTCTGTCCTCTGACATACTTACAGTCCCTTGCAGATTAGTGTCATTAGCAAATCTAGTAAGCATGCTTTCATTCCTACCATTTTTGGAGATGCCCTGGGACTACAGCATTTTCATGATCTTGCTAAACCATAGGGATAAGACATGCGATTCCGCAACACTTTAAAACAGCAGCAAATAATCCAAGGACCCTTGAGGACGTTTGTCCCCCGGAACTCAGCGCGGGTCTGCAGGAAGACAGGGGATGTTTCCTTTAAAGAAAGCCCCAAGGCCACCTTCAAAGTTGCTTGTGAGCTCCCGCTCGGTGCTTGCTGTGCCCCTCGACAAGGGGCACTGCCAGGCTCTGGCCCACAGCCACCCCGTGGGCGACACGCCAGCTGCCATGGAGAGACCTTCAGGAAGTCGCTTTCCCTGGGTTTCCCTTTTCCTTCCACTCCTGTCTCCCAGTCTCCAAAAGCTTTTCCGATACTGCATATGTTCCTCATCATATATTTATTATATTGACTTAACTGCTCTTTCCTCAGCCCGGCTCAGCTTGGTGATATAGTGATTATATAGGAACACTATATGGCTTGTAGGCCTGGGACACTTCTCTACCACCAGGACCGAGGTGGACAAGTCAGAGGTGGTGGCAGCACCAATATGACACCCAGTCATGTCACTTTCTCTCACATATGTCCCTTTCTCTGGGACCATAACACAAAGCTGCAACTAGTCTCTACTACAGAAAGTCCTGGACTGGATCTCCCGATGCTTCAAGCCAAAAAGCAGTAAAAAAATTGCTTGCAGGCAACATATTTGTTCTTTATAGATTATTTAGAATGAAGAAAAAAAGAGGTGAATTCAGTCAGGGACAAGAGCAAGCTGGGAGAGGGGCAAAGGTTAGCCGCACAGGGGCACTTTCACCCCCTGCTGCTGCTGAGAGCTCCTCCCAGTCCCCTCCAATCCCTGGGGCACAGGGACGGAGGAGGAAGGGTCCGGGGAGGGCACAGCTGCAGACACACTTACCTGCAGGTCTAGTTCCACTAAGAGCTAAGCCACTGGCAAGCACATTAACAAGGGCATTATAAGGTCCAGGATGCCTAACCTCCCGCTAGACTAAATAGTGAGCTCTAGGAGGAGATTGTCATTTACTGTGTGCGTCATGTCTGAAAACAAGCGAGCAAAACCTTTCTTTTTTTCCTCCCTTCTGCAGATTAAGGTGCTGGGGCTTCACCCAGCCTGCCTCACTCACCAAGGCTGCCAGGCTGCAGAAGTCTCAGCTACATTAGATAATTCAGCCTTTAACTCTTACACTGGTTTCACACCAGATAGTTAGCTCTTACCTCTTGCATGCTCTGACTCATGTGGTCTTTATCATTTTAATGGGATATTTTGAGCTTTTGTTCCTAATATTCTTTCAGGCATGTCTTAGATTTGCAGATTTTGCTGTTTATTACCATACTTTCAACAAAATCTACTTCCATCTTTTTACAGATATTCTTTTACAAGAATAACTATTCATAGATTTTTTTGCTAATTAGTATAAACTAGGAAAGCAACTCAACATACCTGACTAAGAAAAGTGAGAAACTACCATAAACTGAGAGATCATTGCATGGCTGTCTTTGTGGTATGGAGTTCAATTGCTTAAATCTTGTCTGATTAGTAGAACAGAAGATCAAATACTCGTCAAAGTTGAAATGGGAACATAGCTTGCATGCATAGCGTCACCACCTCTTTTTATTCTATAAAATAAATTTATGTAAACATTTGGATGCAGTAACATTTAGTGTTTGTTCTAACAAATTCATTATTTCCTTCGCAGTCAGGTCTAACCGTGATCTTTCATTAGAACATAGTCTGTGTTTTCATTTAATTTTCTGCAGGGCTTTTTCTGTTTGGCTCATTTATCTTTCCTTATCCCTTGAAACCATCTGCAATAATTCAGTTCACTACAGCTAGACCTTCTGACAGAGCCAGAAATAATCAGCTCCAGGCACTGCTGATGCCGAAGTTGGCTAACAAGGTATCTCATGATTCCCATCATTTTCTGCTTTTTAGGTTAATTGGGGACTTTGGGGCAGCATCACTTTGTCCTTTGTCCTGTCAAAGAGGTCCTCGTTCCTCTTCCTACTCTACGGAGACACAGTTTGAGCAGCAGTACAAAGCCAAATCACACACAGATTTAATGAGATAAAATACTCGATTGATTTCTTGTTTCTGTCACTAGTTAACCTTACTTAAAAGATTTCCTTCCAAAATAAGGCAGTGTCCTAGAATATTTCTATTTGGAAAAAAAATTCTAATCAAAACACTTTAAAATGTAACACAAGCTCATGTAAACAAAATATTAATTCTCCTTAAGTTTAGTTAAACAAACTAACAGCTCTTAAAAGATATATTGTGGCTTATAGTCAAGGCAGGGTACTTAATTGATCCGAGTCATTTGCTTTTTTCAACACTGATGCCTGTGTCCATGAAAATGTCACAGGTGATAATCCAAGACAGGACATCTCACAGAATAGAATTGGGCAGCCACAGTGCAGCCTATGCTACATTGCAGGTCGGTTCTGGGCTATAGTCTTAGACAGGTAAGAGACTATGGTCTCTAGATAAGACAGAGACCTTAGAGCTTCTTCTTGTCTAAATGTAAGGATGGCGCTTTGCTGATGACCCCAGACTGGCATTGCTGTTGCACATTGCTGTGTAATCTCACCAGAGATTAGCAGTGTTTGTCCTCATCTTCAAGGCCTCTCACGGACTCTCACAAACCTATTACTATTCAGCATTGAGAAGTCAGCTTCCAATGTCAAAGAGCGCACACTGTCATCCTCCTCGCACACTCTTCCTTCTCTTTTTATACTCCCTGTTCTTGACAGGGATTCCCTGTTTGCATCTGCATAAGTTCCACATCATTCTCAATCAGATTTCTACTTCAGACTCACCTTCACCTGGGAAGCCTCTAAAAAACCGAAAGGATGATTTGGCTTTTGCTTTGTTGAGGTCTCTGGCTGTTGAGCAGACTAGTATTACCTCATTTAACCTCTTCTCTGACTGTATTCATATATATACATATATTGTAGGCCACCTGGGGTAGCAGCTAGCTTTTTCCTTCTGTCTATACAACACCTGACACAAGGCAGTCTGAATCCATGTGACGTGTATGATTTATAGAATAAAGACAGAATGAAAGAAAAGATGAAGTTTCATCCCCCTGCATTGCACTTACTTCAAAATATTCCATGCAATATCAGATACACTCTCTAATAAATCCAGTATGTCTGTCAATTCTAAGAGGATTTCTGTAGTATTTCCCCTGACGCATTAGAAACAAAATAGCATGGAGTAACCACAGTGGTTAATGAAAAAGTGTAGGTTATTTAGTTTTGAATGTTTCACACTATAAACTCATTGCAGCATTTTGTGGGGAAAAAAAAAAAAAAAGATTTGAAAGGGCTACCTGATGAACTACAAGACTCTGTTGCCAGGGAAGCAAATTATATTCTAGTCCACATTCCTCTGTAAAATAGATGTCATTTAGGAGAAGCCCTTAAAAAGAGATTTCTTAATTGGAAAAACATCCTTTTCAGTCACAAGTGGCTGAGCTGAAGTGTGTCCTCAGAATATCAATATGAGACTAAGTTATTCAAATGTCACAATTTTAACCTTTTTTTAGAAAGCCTAATTCAATTAGAAAATAATAATTAGAGTATTCTTACCAGTAAAAATGCCTGTCTCAAATGAACTTCCTGTAATTCAGTTTCAAGGGATAGCACTTTGCTGGAAAAGACTCGGCATATGGACAAAAATATTGAGTTTGCAAATACTGTGCTATTAAAGCTAATTACTGCAGCATGCTGGAGGGCAGGCACGATTTACTTCCTGATCATACCTAGTAAGCCGCATGTGTCAGCAGCTCTTAAGCATAACATTAAAAAAGAAAATCACCATATCAATCAATGTCCTAATACACACCATAGTTCCCTTGCTTTTCTTGAAATCAATGAGAGCAGCGACCTTGGGAACTGAAGGAGAGAGTGGCAGGGCAAAATACAGGGTATCTCTTCATTAAAACCCATGTCAGGATAAGTGCTGAAATACATGTTTTTTTTAGCAAATGAAAACTAAAACCATACAAATTCTGCAACATCAGCAAACAGGACCATCCAAAGATAAATTCTAGCACCTTGCAGCTCTCAACAACTCATAACTTAAAGTGTGATTCTAAGTGGGAAATTCCCCATGGCTCTCATAAAAAAAAATATATAATGAATTCAATGCATTATTTACGTAAAAAAAAATCTATCCTATTGAATATTCTGCTCTTTGAAGACAACTTTCATAATCAGATTGCCATTAACCCCCCTTTCCTTCATTAATAACCAGCAGAGCATCACAATCATTCCCTTCAATTTATTCATGACAACGGTGCAGAAAGAGAGGTCCACTAAGGAACAGTCTCTGCTCCATGGGATCACTTAGGGAAATCCTTTCAAGGGAAAGAAATAAAAAGTGATTATGCCATGTGCACACAAATTAGAGATAAGACAAATACTATTTGCACTTGAGAATTCACTCAACAGAACGATCATTGCTTGAAAGTTAAAGGCAGGTAGTAAAGAACAGACAGGCTTGGGGCATCTTTGAGCGTCACTAAACTATCAGCAGCGCTGAGGTGCCGTTCACATGTAATCCTGCTCACCTGGAGTCCAAAACAAGATAAAACCCCTTTGGATGAGAGCAGATGGCATGCCAGCACCCTGGCACATGCTCACACACAGACCTTCCTCTTCAGAAGGACAGATATTAGCCTCCTTACACAGAGGAAATATTAGGGAGCTACTGACATTTGTCTCCTTTGAGATGCAAGCCAGGGGAGACATCTCTGTGCTGTTTAATATATGCATTCAGCAGAAGTAGCCTGGAATTGCTAGATGCAGTTTTAGCTACCACCACAGAACTCTCCTGCCTCATCATTAACCTATTTCTCTGCAGCCAAAGGTGGGACTGCAGCTGCTTTGGGACCAAGAACAGCTGAGCTGCAGTTGCAAGGAGCTCAGCTTTGGTGCCATCTGGATAGTTAGCAAAATCCCTATGCAAGTTTTACTGCCAAGGCAACCTCAGCTTGTACTTACAGTAAATAATTACTTACAGAAGCTCCTTTTAATAATTCGGTTAGCTATAATGAACTTTAAGTGCTGAACTAATTCCACACCTCTCCTGCAAAGCACTTGAATATGCAGTTAAATTCTCCTGACTTCAGAAAGACCTGGGCACAGAGCTGAGTGCCTCCCTCCCGTGAAGGGTAGCGTGAAGCCAACAGAGTCTGAGCTTGGAGCAGGATGAAGCATCCGGGGGCAGAGCAGGGAGCCAGCCCGGCCGGTGATACTTGTTCCCCTGAGGAAACATCACCCATGAGTTACTGCCACGAGGCTGGGGCTGCTGAGCTGCAGCTCCCAGCAGGACTTGGTAGGAGTAAGTCTTTTCTAAGCTGGCAAGTGCAGTATCAATTTCAACACTCATATTTCTTAAGATGGGCGGTATAGAAGGACTTGAAATCATTAGTATTTCTGATGCATTTGTTTGCTCGTTTAACTTATTTAGTTAAAATTCACATGGGGTTAGGTGTGCTGAAAGTTTTAATTTTTTTTTCCCCAGGTAGCAGTTAAAAATTAGTGCCTGATGCCTTCCCTTACATGCTTTATGATGTTTTGCTAATACGTATCTCTGTACTAATATTGCAGTAGTTTCTTATTACAGATTGCCTTGCTTTGTTGCCAAGTATCGTGTGAAAGGTACATGAATCAGCCATAGCAGATCAAAGATATATTTTAAATTTCCAAAGCGAGTGTCGTAGTTTATCAGGATAATCTATTGTACAGAAGTCTTTTGCAAAAACATGCAGGGGAGGGGGTTTCCAAGGAAATGCATCCAGCGAGGTCTAATTCCTACCTTTTATCTATGTAGATGGCATTGCAAGGCTCCCCAAAGCTACAGTTGGAGTCTCGTGAAGGAAATGGACACCCCAAGCCTGCACGTTGCCCACAGCAACTGCGGCATCCTGACGATCTGGAGCAGCTTGACCAAGACTTCATCTGCTTAATCCAATTCAAATTAATAGATATGACTTTTAACAACAGTTCTCTGACTGGATGAAAGTTGGGCAAAAAGCTGGGACCCAATGGATTAAGACATTTCTTTTTCTTCAGTTAAAAAAAAAAAGTTCTGTAGCACGAGCTATGCATTAGCCCAAGCATCACTCAGATAACTGCAGCAAGAACACAGGGCACTTCCTCATCCCCTGTCCCCTGCTACTATTTCAGAGCAAGCTGTTGATTTAATAGTACATGAAGACAAGATTAATATTCAGTAACTGTGATGCAAATTAGATGCATCTTTCTAGACGTCTAATGATGGCAGAATACCTCTTGCTTTATTCGAGCAATTGTCAATACCCTGGCTGCGTTATAGGCTAGGATTTTAAATCCATTTGCTTATGTCAGCTGGATGAGCTCTCAGAAATAAGGAAAGCTGGTCCATTCAAATCATTCTGTCAGGTTACTTCTCTGACAGTGTTTTGCAGCGTATTGATTTTGTGCAATAATATTTGTATGCATTGAGAAAAAAAACTGCCTATAAAAGTAATAGATGACGGCTCCTTTACTCATTTTTAACACCTTTTCATTCATATTTCTTAAGGTCTTGATGCTCTCTGGCAGGTAAATATGCAATGCAACGCAAAAGAGATTTGTCACATTCAGAGCAATAACCCACGTGCAGCAAGATAATGAGAACGGAAACATCCTTACTACAAATTCCAAATGCTTCCTCTGTTGGTATGAGTGAAACAGTCATGGCATGCAGGACACGCACAGGCTCAGCCCTTCCTTGGGATCACAGCCGGCTGAGCTGCACTATGGCCAGGGAACCACTGTTCTCCGCAGGAAACCAGGGCATCCGGCAGCGCCCGGTTCGCTCAGCCCAAGCCACGCGCCCGCGCATCCCCATGTGCTTAGCTGTTTCTCAGCACAGCCTGCCAGTAAATATGGTGAAGAAGTGACTTCCTGAACTCCATCAGTGCCCAATCCAAATGTCTACAATTAAACTAGTGAAATGATTATATTTTTGTAACTAATGTCTTTTCATTTACCTTTCATTTATATTTTTATCTGTATTACCTCTCTTTGCAAACTGACAAATGCAATACAAGATGATCTATGAGAGCTGGGGCATTTCCACAGGGTTTTTTTTTCCCCCCTTCTTTTAGTCTCTTTTCAGGGCAAGGAAGACACAAACAGTCCCTTCTTTCACCAGAATGTAGAAATCACTCCTATGCCAGTGCTATGTTCTATTTGTAATAAGGTGTGATGTTCAAGGAGGTAGGATGTGGGTAAGAAAAATGCAGCGGAAAGAGAGAAAGAAAAAACAAAACAAAACAAAACCTTGAGGCATGAAGTGGTAAAGGGACTTGCAATAGGGGACACATGAATTTGCTCTTTTTAGAATATTTTAGGATCCCATCATAAATTTGTCCCATCCTATCTAACCTGATGGATATTGTATGGCTTAGGCACAAGGCAGCCTGATTAGTTAAGTTTTAAGGGCAGCTGTGTCGCCTGCCATGAGAACAGAAGTCAGAGCAGAGGCATCTTTGCTACAGATCAGGTAAGTAATATGCAAGCCACTAAAGGCATGCTGAGTGCTGATACAGAATATCCCTCTGGTAAACAGGGCATAACTCACATACAGAAGCACACGTCAATTGGAGGCAGCTCATCAGGTCCAGGGATGCTCTTTCCACACGAGCATCGAGAGGAGAGGCTTGTCAGATGTTCTGCTCCTAACGACACGGCAGCAGGAGCACTGTTCAGCCCTGAGGGCAACTTCAAAAGGAGCAAAAATGATAGTCTTTTCCAGGAAAAGCAACTGAAAAAAAAATGGTTAAAAAAAGAAAAAAAAAAAAAAAAAAAAAAAAAAGATCAGTTTTCCACCGGACAAAGAACACTGCCAACCAAACAAGGCTTCAGAAGACCAACAATCCTGTTGGAAAGCCATATCTCCAGTCAGAGCCAAACGCGACCGTGCCTCCCACTGCAAGGGCTCGAGCGGGGCACAAGCTGGTCTGTTCCACCAGAGCAGGGCAGGCAGGGGCAGAGAGAGCAGTAAGAGGCTTTCGGAGGGAAGCTCCACAGCCACCTGTCTGCCAAAGAGCACTAGCTCTTGTTCAAGCCAGCACAAGCGCACCTGCATGGCACTCAGGAAAAGACAAATTGATACAGCCATCTTGCTGGCTTGTTACTTCTGGCCATTTGTAAAGCAGCATGGTACCAACAGCAGGGAGACGGGTATGACCGACTGGACCTGCATGTTTCAGTTCTACATCCTTGCTCATATCCTGCTCATCAGCATGGTACCTGCGAGTGTTCAGGTACTGTGCACTAGGCAAAAACACCTCGCAGGTTTGTTCTCTTGCTCCAGAGCCAGCTAACCCTTGTTGCAAATGACACTTCAATCAAAATAAATAATAAAAAAAAGAATGTAAAAGCTTTATATAACTAGGCAGCAGCACCCAAAAGGGCATATGCCATTACCTGAAACAAGGTATGTGTGGGCAGCCAGGCCGCACTGGGCACTGCTCCACGTTCCTGCCCTGGTGCCTGCACAAGAAGTGACAAGCAGGGCCAAGAGGCTCCTGGAAGGGCTGACAGAGGCTCACAACGTTTGGTGACTAAAAGGGATTTGGAACAAGGGCTAAAGACATTTCTGCCTGTTGTTCAACTCCTCCTCTATGGAGGCAACAGACTAGTGTAAAGTCTTTATGAATAAGCAGGATTAAATGGAAGATCCTGATTCCATTAGACACAACATTCCTAAATTATATCCTTGCTACCCACAGTGTGAAAGAGGCAGCAATATAAACATAAGAGAAAATGATGGTGCCATTGTCTCTAACTCAATCTTGGACAGGACCCATGCAAACACCTGGTCTTTTGCACAGACAAGCCTTGGAGGAGAAAGTCCAGTCCCATCACACCCACCGTGACACCAGTCCCGATCCTTATCCAAGGACCCCACCAAGAAAGACAACAGATTTCCTGAATTTATCCAAATTCCATCAGTTGTGTTTTTTTTTCTTTAATAAGGAGTTGATTACTAGCTGATTACTAATGCATTACTAATGATAACTAATGATAACATTATTTTCTCATCATGCATTAATACTGCTGTGCCCAACTATTGGGGAAATATCAAGCAGTTTGATGCACAAGCAAAAGAGGATAGATTAATAACTACAATGCCAAGGGTTGAAGCAAACCCACCATCTTAGTTATGATGCAGCTTGTGTTTTTTTTATTCTGTAAGGATAAATGGAAAACTGCCCTAAGTAATCTAAAAAATTTCCTTTGCTTTCTTTATCACAGATTCTGTAGAAAATATAACATTGCGATTCTTGTTTATTTTAGGATATTATGGTTTGGATAAGGATAAAAATCTGCAATACAAACATATTTGCTAATGACATGACAGTAGGTAAAGAAGCATTTCATATTAAAGATTCATCTTTCATCTGGCAGTCACAGTTTCACTGGTGCTGATCTCTTTATTCTCCTTGGTCTTTTTTGGTGAAATTCTATTTTTTAAAATAACAGCCTTCTTTTTGAGATACCTATGTTATCATTACCCCAGTAATCTCACTTGGAGATTTCTGACTATTCATTTTAACACCAATTCCAATTTGCCTTTTGATATCTTTCTTTTTCTCTATTCAAACAGGCTTCTGATTACTCTGGCTCATCACTGAGGGGGTTACAGCTGAAGACAAAAACCAGGTGACGTCCCACAATATCATTCAGCAAACCCCATGCTCTTCTCTAGCAACAGCTACTGTCAAGGAGGTTAGGAAACAGTCACAACATCTCAAATATTAAAATCTTCCAGCCATTATCCCCATGCTATCTTTAGTCTTTCCTTTGTGTCAAAGCATAGCAGTTTTGATATTAAAAAAAAAGGAAGCTGTAAATCTTTTCAAACCTCAGACACAAGTAGGGTTTGGAAACGGAGCAGGATGCCTTCTCACTTCCCTGCTTGTAACTGCAGGCTGGTGCCTTTATAGTGCAGAATGTTCTCCTCCGAACATGATTTACTTTTTCTATTTTAACAGATGATTATATGCTTCATAGCTGCACCTTTGATTTCATGGGTCTTTTTGTGAATCAGCTTAATGAAAGGTACTGAAGTTTCACAATAACCCTGCAATGAATATATATGAGTGTTACTCAAAAAAAGTATTTGCTATTTTATGCCAGTCTATTGTCAAAAGCTGTGTTGATAGCAACATATGTTCAGGAGCTCCTTTGTAGCTTTTCAGGAAATTTTGTTTGCATTCTATGAGTGCTGCATCCAGGGAGCCCGAGATGCTGGCTGCTCCTTCCTCAAACCATACAAACAAGAGGGACAAAGTAACCTTGTGCATATTTAAGCCATACCAGCTTCCTTGTACTATTAGGATTTAGCCTCAGGAGGAGCTTATTTTTGCAAAGGGATGATGCAGGTTACTGAGACAACACAAAAAAAGCTTCCATGGTGCTATCTGGAGTGAATGGTTTTCTCACTTTCTTCCCTCTTTCTGTGACTCCCTTTGCTACTGGGTCTTTTCATTGACTTTCAGCAGTGCCCAAAAGGTCACTCATAATAAAAACCAATACGTTTATCTCTCTTGCCACATTTCTTGATCTTTTCAATACTGCAAAAGGACAAATAAGAGCACAATGATAACTCATGTACTATTAGACTATGCTCAGGCTCTTGCCCTTTAACTCAGGGCAGTGGCCCATCCTGATGCCACAGGCATGGGCATATCTGAGAGACACACCTAACAGGCACAGCTACTCGCTACAATAGCAAATTCTCAAGCTCCATCCACTACAAATGGAATCCAAATAAATGGTTTTCATCCCTTTTTTTATTTGCTAGTTTTAGGCTTTTAATTAGGAACTCAGTACTGAGGATTTCATATCCACAGTTGCTATGGAAAATCCCTAATGCTCTTCCAAGAAAAATGACAGAAGCGAGAGCGTCAGAACTTAGTCATGTGCCTGGAAGTTCCCCAGGATGGTGCTTTTTCTCCCTGGCTCCCTGAAGAATATCAGGAATGCTCAGGGGCACCATGCAAATATCAACAAATGAACTGAGAATTACTGAGCTGCCTGGAAAATGAAGAACAATGCAAATAAGCAGCAGGGGAGGTGAAAAATGCATGCAAATCAGCCTGTACTTTCTGGTCCACAGGTCCCAAGCCTCATTACCTTTGCGACTTTTGCTTGTGCTTAAGCAGCACTCTCACTTTTTGCTCAAACATGGAAGCAGTGTCTGCCATCCACAATTTAATGAGCCTCAAGCAGATCAAAAGAAGCAAGAGAAAGAGATTCCAACTGTCATCTTAAAATAAATTACTTCTTTATTTGTTTGTTGATAATTCATTATCTTCTTTATCTTACAATTCCTTTTGTTGTTTTATACATTTATTTTTGGTGAACGTCAAGGACAGGACAGCAATTCGGTTGATTTGAAAGCATAGGAAAAGCATTGATGTGCCTTTTATGATCAAAGTACTATAAGGTAATGTTTATCATATACTGTTTTCCATTCAATATGCTCTGCAAACATGCATCTATGAAAACTTAAAACATTCTGGTGAAGTACATAAGGTCATCTTCATTTTCTTTGTGGGGGGAAAAAAACAGCCAGAGAAGATTTTACTCCTGTATGTGCAAGACGACTGCCTTCAAGATCAGAATCAGAGGTGGTTTGTCTAAGCGGGGAAGAGAAGCACAAGGCAGCTAAGCAATAAGAGCAATGCTGGGCTTATTTCTTACTGTTCATTGTCAATAAAAGTTGTAATTGTAAAATCTGGTAGACTAGAGGGGAGACTTTTTTTCTCAGGGGAGGAGAGATTAAATTGAACATATACAAGAAGCTATTGAAAGGAGTGCACATATGGCAAAGGAAAAATTCAAATGATAGGGAATGCTAAGAGCAAAATTAGACCAGGTAGTTTCAGCTCAGTTTTCTTGCATACGTTATGATACAGATATTACTAACAGGTGCCAACAGTACTTTTTATTCAGCAGAACTGATTTCCTTCGGTAGATGAATGGTTATTCTGCACTCCATTTTCTAATTTCCTTATCTAATATAAACTTCCATCCCCTCTTTGGTGTGAAATATTTGATTCACCTGAAGAAACATGAATATTTTCAGGGGGTTCCCAAGAGGTCCTTATCACAGTATAAGGAAATTCTACCTCATGGAACCACACTGGGACCTAGGGCCATTAGCCAGAGCAGAGCATCAACCACTCCAGCAGAGATCTCTGTCCCTTGAGCCAGTTTGCACCCAGTAGCAGCAGAGGTGGCTGCATCTTCTAGGCCACATGGCCCCTACTGTGGGACAGCAGCCTTTGGCAGCACAACCATTAGTCCCACCTGCAGCAGTCCCCCCCAGCTACATCCTGAATCTTCACCCATCCTTCCTGAAGGGAAAAGACCAGGCACAATGGCTGCAGGGAGAGTCACAGCATGTTTAATAGAATCATAGAATCATAGAAT
>NW_010583643.1:55311-70897 GCF_000705375.1 Tinamus guttatus | reverse complement strand
TCACCTTCGAAACAACTATTTTCCCTAAATTAAAGACTGCATTAATATCTAAGAAATGTTTGCTGTTAAAGCAAATGGTCATGTTAGCAAACACAAATACTCAATTATGTCAATTCTCATTTGGTGATTTGTCTCTAAGGTTGATTGAAGGTGCAAGATTTTAAAACTCAACATTTTCAGCCGCTATTCCCCTTCTCTACATGTGAACTGCATGATCTTTCTTGGAATAGAGATATCCAGGACAGGGGAGGGTAACAAAACAGAACGTTCTGGGAAAGTCCCAGGCCTGTCCAGCAGACCTCAGCTCAGAGGTTATGATTTTCCTGAACAGATGTTGCCTGCACTTCACAACTTGCCACCGGAAAATAGACACCCACTACCTTAAATTGAAAAGAGCTGGTCCTTAAAAGAAAAAACAGAATCTACGGATTTGTAAGTGGAAGAACAGAGAATGCAGACATTTTCACAGATGCAAAATCATCACAAGACATCCAGTAAGATGGAATTACCACCATGTGAATTACCAGGGACCAGGCAGCTATCATGAGAGCAAATTAACTTCAAGTGAAGTCTATACTTGACTGAAGTTCTTAGCTCTTGGGAACTGAATTCTAATGGAAAGAAACCTTCCAAAATGGGAAAAAAAATCTGATGCTATACTAGGTGAATAAGGCCAGAAAGGCATAACAAAAAATTCCTATTGAAATTTGACCCTATTTTCATATCATTCCTATTAGGAACAGGAGAATATCAGGCAAACAGAGACTCCAGACACCAGAGATCATTCACCACCTTAAACCTTCA
Organism: Tinamus guttatus; assembly: GCF_000705375.1. The sequence continues at coordinate 70,093 of NW_010583643.1, read as the reverse complement.
CAAGAAAACACTTCACCCTTTCCGTGTTCATTACCCTTTCGGTAGGAGATAACCATCTATTCACCACACTCTCACTAAAGTTTCTGCCTGATGTTTTCTTCTTCTTGGCGTGCCACACAGTGAAATTTTTGTTCTTTCTAGGGCAGGTTAAATGTTTCTCCAACATGCATTTGGGACACAGCAGACCCAAACTGTTTACAAGAACTAATTAAAATCACGGAACTTCATGCAAGTTTGCTAAGCATGGAATTCCCAAGTTAACCACTGCATTATCTCTTCAGCACTTGTCTCCCTGAACAGAAGAGGTATACATCTCAAACGCACATAGAAAGGAAGGATAAAACTGATTGCAGACAAATGTGTGATGCAAGGTATATTTCCCTGCTGTCAGTACCATTAACCTAGATTTCTTTACATAAATGTACATTCTTATTTCTGTAAATGCACAGATTTCCTGGTTTAGTAAATGTTAGATCCCTTCTTGGGGAAGATAGCCTGCCTCCAGTACCAGTCACTTACTTTAAAATTAAGCTTGAAGACCCTTAATATTTAGTCAAAATTGGTCAATGTGTTCAAAAGTGATGATGAGTGGGAAAGAAAGAATTTGAAATCCTGAAACCAGCTGTATAAGCCTCAGCTCTTCACCTGCCTTGTTGGTCCTGGTGAAAGAAGCCTGGGCAAAGACCCCATAGGAAAATAAACAAACTACACTACGGTCTTCCCCAGGAAAGACATTCAGATTACAGGGATATCTCTCCACATAATGATCATTTCTTCCTAGAACCTAATTATGTTTGAACTAGCTAAGATACTTATATAAAAATGAGAAAGATTATAGGATATCTTCTGTTACTATTCTTCAGTGCACTACGAATTGATTCGCAGCCTGAAAAGAGAAAGCAGAGTTTCAGCAGTAGCAGAGCGCAGCATATTCTAAGAGAGACAACTATATTTTTCCACATTTTCTCTCGAGTATCTTTTGAAAGCAACACATATTTGGAAACATACCAGTTCAGACTTGAAATAGCCTATTGTGTTTTCATCTAATTGGAAGTATCTTCTCTTCCAGTTCTTCATCTGTTAAAGACAGGGAGGAAGAAGAGATTTTATAGACGGACAGATAAATCATGACTTTTTAAATTTTTTTCTGGAAGCTACTATTTTCTACTTTATTACGTTTTCCATCAATCTCTACTAGAACTGTAGCAACTGACCAAATACAATATCCTTTAAGAAATGTCAACAGCATATTAAATGTCTCTGGATTCTGTTTTTAATAAAGACCAGGAACATTACAAGAATAAATTTCATTATCTTGGATTAAATGGAATTGAGAATTTAAAGCATGCACATCTTGCTTAATCTGAACTGTCTGCTCCTTCCTTTTAGTGTATTTAGTAAGGCATGCTGCGAGTGGTTCTGCTTGTGTTAGCTGATCTCACAAGATACACAACTGCTCTTAGTTAGCCCCAAAACAACTTTTTCTAAATGTTTCAAAGATTTTAAAAGTGTGCTGACAGGGAACTTCTGTTTCAATTTAGACGGATTATAATAAGGATTTCTACATTATTGTAGAAGAGTAGACTCCTTAGCTACATGCACTAACCATAGCATAAAAAAATCCTCCTTCTCCAAAGAACCTCAACAACATAAAGCTTGTCTTACAGCAGTACATAGCAATGTCTGTATTACTGAGTTTCCTGACTTACAGTTTTTAGTTTTATCTTTACCCACCCTTAACATTGTTAATTACTGAGTTTCCTGACTTACAGTTTTCAGTTTTATCTTTAGCCACCCTTAACATTGTCAGTAGTGTTAAGCCATTGGTAACTGTTTTAAGAAGTCTGCTTTGTCAGTGCAAACCCCATTTTAGCCCCTTTGTGATGAATGGAACCCACTGATCTCAAATACTTACCACTGCTCCTTGTTTAACACAGTAGCCAGCTTTGATAATAGCATTATCTGGGGGATGTTTGGCAGTAAAATAAGGAAGGTGACTTTGCGACCGTTTCAAATAATTTCTATCGCCCCCTTCAGTGCACTCATTGACTTCTTCTTTCTGGATAAAAGCAGGAGAGTTCAGAAAATTCTCATATTTTTTAAAAAGTAAAAGAATAACTCTACTGCTATTCAGGAAATAAATTCATTATCCCATGCCTACAAATCCCATTTCTAAGTTTTATAAAAGGATAAAAATAAAATAAATTGAAATACTTCAAGTCAACTAGTTAGTGAATTTCTCTAAAAGGGCTCTGAATGCAAGTTCTATTTAAAAATTATGGTAAAAATAAACCACTGAGTATTCTAGATTAATACTAACAAACACACACTCAAACTGAAGAACTTTACAGACTTAGAAACAAAATACCTGTGTATGTTTTTCTATTTCAAGCTGGAAACAGGACTTAACTGCAAAATATTGTTAGAAGTGGTTATGGCACTAGTTTTTATATTCCATAGTTCCTGTACTGGCAGAGAAAGTTTATCGGTTTATCCCATGCACTTCTCTTTGTGACAATCATGATTTTATAGATCTCTACTACGTCCTCCTTTACTTATTTCTTATTTGTCCTGAAGAGTACTGGCCCACTCTGTTATTTCTAATTATGGAGATGTGAGAAGCTGACAGCTATATTATGATATGCAACTTACACAACCTGTTGCACAATAAAGCTTCTGAATCAAAAAAATACCCAGTTGCTTTGAGGGTATTACCTGTGTAGGCGTAATGATAGGAACACCACCAACTATTTCTGTCCTGTAAGACACTTGCTTCTTTGCACCTGGGCTTTCAACTTGACGATTAGCATTATCCATTTGACACAGAGGATCGGGCTGCTTTGGTACCTGAAAGTCAAATATCATGATAAAGGTTTTAATAAAACAAACAAGACCAAACAAAAAAATCAAATAAAAATGAAAATCAGTGTTCAAATGTTCTTTATTTTTCTTTGGGGAATTTAACAAGTGTTTTTTATTTGTAAAACATTTAAAATTGTTTACATGAAAAGTTGAAGCACTAGCTGTCCTGGTTTTCTGAACAAAACTAGTTCTGATTGATGCATTTCACCAGCTGACTTGAAATCTAAGATCAGTTCCCAGTTCTTTCATAAGCACTATACCTGACCTTTAAGAAGCATTTCTGATTTGTAGAAGAACTGGTAATTTCTCACTTCCTTTCAGTTTTATTTACCCCAGCAATAAAGTGCTTCGAGTGGGAATTCCCATAGTCTGTACAAGAACTGGTAATAATATGGCCATAAACTCAGTGGCCAGTGTCAAGTCTGGGGCATGAGGATTGGACGTTCTCTTAGCAGACAGGGATCCAATTCAAGGGAAGGGTCCTGGTTCTACAACATCCTGGATAACTGCCCAAGTCACCACAAACTCTTAAAATGGTACATACCAAACCCACAATCATCTTCTCTTACAAAGGCATATTAAAAAACTATCTAAAAGTAGGCACACCATGTGCTAAACTGCATAGGGTCACAGTTAGGTTGAAATAATCAGCACTGGGTATTAAAAATACAATGTAGCTTAAGCAGTTAAAAATTACTCTAAGTAATGTACACATGGAAAGTTATAATCTTAATTAGTTGATTAAATCACTAGCCATACTTAATCCCAGACCAGATTAAGAGTTCAAAGACTTGCTCTTCCAAAGACAAAAGATGCTAATTATTTCATCAGTTATTTACAACGCAAATTTAACATATGATAATCAGTCTTTAGACTAAACAACAATTTGATGCAATTATTTTTTTATCCACTTTATCACTAGAACTGAAAACAATTAAGTAAAAGCAGAAGTCTGTCTGTATGTCCTCAAAAACGCGATGAGCATTTTTTTCTTTTTTCTATTTTTTTTTTAGTAGTAGTTAAAGCTTTTACAATTGCAAAGAAAGGACTACAGAAAAACTATGTAAAAACGATGGAAACATCACTTCCTTGATAACCTAAAAGTGAGGGTAAAAAGGAGAGCCAGTAGGACTATATCCCCCGTGCTCAGTAATTCCCCGGCCTTTGCAAGAACATCCTTTCAAGGACAGTTCATGTCATCACTTCCCTGAAATTGCATGCAAAACCAAACCATGGCTCTGCCTCACAAAAGGGCTAAAGTAATAGGGGAGTGTTTTCTATTATGTGATAGAAAGTCCTTGAGAAACCTATTCTGGTGTAAAACAGAGTAATTTAACATAGAAACTTGTATTCATTAGTTTAATGCTTCTTTCTCTGGATATTACTTTAAAATAAGTCAAGTGAAAGTCTTTGGAACACGGCACAATCTGTTTCTTCTACTTCAGAGATACTTTGAAAGCACTGCCAAAAATAGCCTAGACTACTTACTGTGATTTTGGTAGCTTTGTTCAGAACATTTACCCATTCCACTAGGTCTTGCTGATCATTGGCTTGTAGAAAATATTTTCTCATCCCTGCATTCATAACTGTTAAAAATAAGTTATGAGAAGTTAGCAACTCCACTTTAACAAGCTTAACATCACGGTAAGGAAAGTTGATTTCAAATAGCTAGGAAATTCAGTGCAAGTGCTTAACCTCCATGCTGCATTTATTATTGGAAATTCTTAAGATATACACACCTTGACAGGCTTGCAATGAAAGCATATTATTATTACACGTTTAAATTCCAATGACTGGAAACTACCCAAAACACTGTATTTGCCCTCATTGCAGCACTAGTGCTAAAATTTTAGATATCACTGACATGCATGACTATTTTCAAATTAAGTCAGTCAACTGCTTTATCAGCAACATAGATTATTAGTTACTTGTCTGCACAGCTCACAGGCATGCCAGGTCTCTGACAACACTGATCACTTTTCAGGATCACTTTTAGCACTCAGAAATATCAAATATCTAAAAAGGGCTCCCATCTATTCTTCAGTGAACCACAATATGAAAACAAGCTTATAAGTAGTCAACATTTCTCTTTTATTAGTCAGGAAACAGAGAATAAAAGCTATTAAAAACAAAACTACTATCAGCTGTATGTAGCTATAGAATTGAAGAACATATTCTGTGTTTCAAGTTTCTCAAGGACTTACTTCACATGCATGCTGCATCCAAGAACTTACCAAAACAGAATTCTGCCTTTGGTCTTAGCTTAGTTGCATCGCTAACCTAATAGAAAAAAAATAAGACTCAAATATTGTCATGTAGAGAAGATATATATCACACATCATAACTTTCTTTCAAGTGGGTTGATTTTGAAGATTAGCAGCATAGCAAACTATGCGTGACTGGTGCGTGTACAAAAAGATTGGAACGAAAAATACCATAAAAAAGTTCAGTTCAAGATTCACAGTTTAGAACAAAATGACAACCTAAGCCATATGCTTCTCTTCCTTAAATGTAACAATTTGTTAAGGGTTAACTTAAATCTAGTCCTAATCGCATGCGGAATGCTGAAACGAGAAAATTTAGTTCTATGTCAACTTTCAAGACTGAAGTCCCAAGGGAATTAAAAATTCAAGGACATTTTGTACTTGCAGACCACAAGAGGTCTTTTTTTGGCTACTTGCATAAGAAGAATAATAGACACTCTCTGAAGCGCTTTGCACCTTTTCTAAAAGGTTTCCAGTGTCGGGAATAAGGAGCTGGGTCCTGTTCAGTGACAGGCACTGCGATCTTTACACTATAAAGCACCTCTACCAAGGCTGGGGGAGACAGGAAATCAGTCTCATCTCACAGCCTTTTTTGGGGGGCAGAAATCAAAAACACATTCCGTGCTACTAGTAGCAGCAGTGCAACTATGGAAAGTTAGACAAGTGGTAAACAAGCAAAAAAGACAGGGGTGACTCATGAATCCTCTTGCTTTACATGGGATAGAGCTGGACATGAATAAATTGTCCAGGACAGCAATCCTGCAGTTTTGTTTCATTTTCAGGGAAAAATGGCAAACTGAAAGCACAGTTTATTCACCTTGTCACTGTCTGATGAGGCCACAGTACAGGACGTACATATGAGCTGCCTGCAAAGGACATCCGGGTGCACATGCAGACTTGGCCACCCCTGCTCCCATTAGAAGTGACATAAGACTTCAGATTTCTTGAGTTGACAACTAAGACTTGGGGCAAATTAAGCAGTAGGAGAGAGAAAACAGGAAGCATAAGCTGGTCTCCATAGATATCTTGGTACTCTTACAGTATAATCAGTATCACTGATACCTCTTACAAGAAAAAGAGGAAACACATAGATACATAGACAGAATAGAAGGTGGGATAGGCAGTATGGTTTTAAAAAAGCATACAATTAAGGATGGAAAAAAGAGCAGAATGACAAGAGGTCAGTTGCTTTTCTCCTCTTTATTTATTACTGCAATACCTGCTATCAATTTACCATAAGGATTACTAAATTCTCCAATTCTAGGGTTATCATCATCTGCAAGCTACTCTACCCAGTGACTTAGCCTCCACTTTATAACTGGTCTTTCTCTGAGACTATCTGGAATATCGAAGAGCAATAATTTAAAATAAATTGAAAAGTGAAACATACAGCTCAGAAATATTAGTTCTATTGCATGCAACTTAAAACAGCTGCTATTTCAACTCAAGAACAAACCCAGACAACCTTGTAAACAGTCTGTTTATATTTTAAGTTGGTACTAATGAAATGTTTTTAAATGTACTTCCAAAATAAAGGAGTAGCAGACAAGCAATAAACTTCCCTACATTACTTAAGAGGCTTTGAAAATTGTCTCCTTTAATTGTGGTCTTCTTAAGTGGCCTTTGGACAGTATTACCAAATTTTAGCAACAAAAGTCTTACAGAGTAGCTTACCTTTGAAATATAAGTAAGCTTAATGACTCCAACAGGTGGAGATCCAGAGGGAAGATTCTAAAACAAATGATAATATTACAAAATGAGCCTAGGTTATCCTCAATAACAATGTACACGTGTCAAAACCAAAGAAGTCAAGTCCACAAACAGAAAGAAAATCCTACATGTTCTTATAGACAATACACAATCTATGCTTGTAACAGGATCTAAACCGCTTGTTTATTAGACACACATCTGTTAATTGATTAAAACCAGAGAGACTGCTAGAAACAATTCCAATAGTAATTGTTTCATAGTTTTATGTTTTTTACTAGAGGAAGACTGATTCTTACAGGCCTGCATCCAGGAAATATGGAAAGAATACTTTTTCCTTAACAGATGTTGGCTTCTTCGGTATTTTGCCAGGGCAGGCAAAAAGGACAAGCGACATTCACTCATTGATGAAATACTCCTAAGGCTGTCTCATTTATTTTCCAGAGCGCATTAAAAAAAATCATAATTTAATAGCAAAGTTCTTGCAGGAAAAGACCAGGATAGATCCTAAAGTTACAGTTAAGCTTAAATATCGCTTACAATGCAACAGGAGCTGTCTATTGTTTTTACATGTACGTGTAGCACACAAGTTTGCTAACACTGCATTACTGCTCACAATCAGCTAGAAATACAATAGTTCAGTAATTGTGCATTATACAGCACCATAAAGCATGGTCAACTTCATATGAATTGTTTCAGATGAAACAGGCTTCATAACTTACTCCTTTAAATGGACATTGTTTTCCATGCACATTTTTTCCCATTACTTTTCAAAGCAGCCCTTCAAGTTATAGCATCACCCTTTCTTCTCCTACATACCCCACAGTTCAAACTTTCTCCTCAGTAGGAACTTCTGAATGCTTTAGTCCTAAGTCATCCTCATTGAACTACACATTTTTTAATTTTTATTTCTTCCTCTGAAGGCAGACTTCTACTGCATTTTAGATCTAGTTTTACAGGCATAATGGTGAATATGAATATTTTCCTGATGTGTAGTAATGACCTGAATCCTATGCTTTCAGTATGCTTTCGTATCCACGCCTTAGCAATTATTTTTTCTGTCCTAGACTATAAGACATACTGTGTATATTGTAAAAATAACTGATACTGTGTATATTGTAAAAATAACTGATAGAAGGTTGCTCTCCAGTATGACGGCTATAAGCTTTCCTCATTCACATACCATTCAGGCTGTATTAAAATTGAATGAATCATTAGAATTCCCGTTCAACAACTGATTCTGTGGAGGTAAAGTAACACAAAACAAGCAACTAAAGCAACGTAAAGGAAACTATATACTTCCACATAAGGTTAGAGTGGAATTAACAGATCTGTGTAGTGAAACCAGCATGTGATTCAAGCTCGCCTGGTTATATATGATATAGCAGTACCTAGTATCTGCAAGAAAACAACACAGGCTCAAGGTACTAAATGGAAAACAAAATAAAGCACATCAGGCTTCAAAACTAACGACCAATTTACATGCGATATTGCATTTAAACTCTAATCTGACCCCCCCCCAATTCTTTTATGTCAATATTTGTGTCCGTATACTGGCAATTTATTGATGCTAGAGAGTTGTTTTAAAATGTTTTATTACTAACTGCACCTGGAAAAGCATTAAGTAGAAACACAAATTACATTTTCTCTGACTGCACGTTAGTAAAGGAGAGAGAATGGTTTACAATTATATCACTTATGTGATATCTTATAGCTTTAGCTAATGCTGAATGGTTTACAATTATATCACTTATGTAACTATAGCATTATCTTATAGCTTTTTGATCCAAAAACACCTAACATGAAAATCCATTCCCAGCTATTTAACAGATTTATTTAAGAAAAAAAACTTGCCGTTGTTAGAACCCAAATAACTCTTGCCAAGACCAGCTCACCTGTGGGTTATCCATGTACCACACCAGGCTGTCTTCTCGTGTGTCCAGAATGAAGTACCGCCGCAGAAACTTCCCACTATTCTCATTTTCTTCAATGTCTAGGAAACCACAAATGCGATTCTGCCGATCCACATAAGGCATTGCTGACCCTGAACATTACACTGCAAAATAAGAAGCAAAGTTAACCAAAATTTCCTGGACTGATTTTAAGACTGTTCTGTACCTATATGCTACATTTTGAGTAGTTTCAACTAGCAGCTTGAAGAAGCTACTACAGAAGAGCAAACAAAGCTCAGTGTTTCCCACTTTGCAACTAAGTTTTTAGAAATTTTAGAAGTATTTCTTTGAAAGATATTTAGGATATCCAATACCGTAAACTCAAGATGAAAGCATTTAGGAGAAACTCAAGACTAGTATTTTTAACAAAATCAGCAGGGAATAACCAAAGATCCTCTTTCACAACTCGCACAAAATCAAGACGCTGCTAGCCTTGCATTTCTTACTTTGAACACTGACTTTCAGGAGATCATCTTTGTCAGCAGCGTTGTGTGACAAGATTTTTTTGTATTTTGTTTAGGCAAATTCAACAGAAAGACTTTTAAAAGCAATGTCCACATGAATTCTGCTACAAAAAGGACTTCAAGGCTAACCATGGTAAAACCAAACTTTTCATCCTGATACATTAAATAGTAAAGATGAAACAATATGTGCAGCAAGTGACTTGCAATGCATTTGTAAACACAAATCAGAAGTTTTTAATTTTCCTGTATCCTACTATGCCTTTTGCTTCCTTTAGGATAATTGTACTGCTGACCACCTGGTTCCCACATTGCCCGCTTCGCCTTTTCCTGCTTCATTTTACTGCTGGCTATTATTTTTTGCTTCCTTCTACCTAAAAGAACAGTTATTTTACCTTAAAAGCCAACTTCATGGCTGAAAGTTAAATTCCATATTAATTTTAAAATGCAAATAAACCAACATTTGAAGCAATAAAAAGTTGCCAATCTTCACTGGAGCAATTCTGTCTTTACATTTTCTTACAAAACTGAGAAATAGTATATTCCCCTCAATAATAACATCAGGCATGAAAGTTTTAAGTCCTTTTTAATTGGAATCTGCCAGCTTGCACTACATAATAGCAAAATTTCCTTTCAAAGGCTATTTGTTTTCTGCATTTACTATGTTTAAAGTTATCTGATATAAAGCTGTATGTACACAGAGCAGGCAGATACGTCATGACTAGCCATATCTACATATTGTGGCAACATAACAAAAACATTACGTACTGCTAAATACATTTTAAAGTGTTTATTGATGGAGGAGCAGGGACAGGTACACATTAATGTCACTATAGACACATATATCTACAACCACCTGTTCTTTTCACCAACTCCTCCAGACTACTGTTCGAATCCATCTTTGACCACTTTGAGAAAAAAGTTTTCATTGATAAACACTATTTCAACAGCATGCTAGAAAACCAATACTAGAGAGCCAAATTTGAGACAATTCAGCCTGTAATTACTAACTGTTCTGGTGCCCAACGCCAGTTAATTCATTGATGCTGATTCAATACTCTGATATCCTGAGCTTGGCATCAGGATCACATCTAATAAATTTAATGCAGCAATTATCATTTACAGAAAACTGAAGAGACTGCAATATCATACTGATGAGACGCTGTCAGAAAAATTCAAGCCTTTCTAAATATAAAATGTTAAATTCTAAATTGATTAAGGACACATATATTTTTCTCATTTAACAAAGTAAACACCCTTTGGCTTGAGATGTGTTTTTTTCCATATAGCTGAGAGGACACTGGTAGGGACAAGCTGTGCATTAAACAGGTGACCAATCTGTTCTTTTCAGCTGCAAAAGGCAAGGGAACCTGCACATAAAAGGTAAACAAACAGTGGTGGTTTAGAGCTTTGCAGGCACAGGTTTGACCTTAAGTAACCAAATTTAAGTAATCTAGATTTTCTTTGTTCTTCAACTTAATTATCACAAGTCTGAGTAGCTATAACTGAGTTATGGTTGCAACCAAAGGTAAAAATACACACTAGAGAATTCCCAGCACAATGGCACAACTATTACTAACATTAATCAGTAACTCACACTCTGGTTCATGGGATCCCTTTATACTATAGTAACACTTAAGTACACACATAGCTAGGAGCAACCTTAAGGGTGTTTGTTCCCTAAATTACACCTCTAAACTGGCCGAACTTGGCATCACACATACGTTTAATTTATTTAAATAAAAAATAAAATAGAATAAAATAAACATTGTCCTCACCAGTACTGTCTTAAGTTGTCCCATGTGGTCCCTCAGCAAAATATACAGCACTTCCTGGATAGGATTGTAGCTTAACATTAAGAGTATATAAAGTCTAGAAAAATCCTGCCTCTAGAAAAAGCAAATATTGCTGGTTGGTTTCCTGTTTAAGCAGGTTTAAATTAAACTGTGTTCTCCGCAGATGTGAAGAAAGCAAAACACAGAAAGCTTGTTTCTGAACAAAATAAAAGCTCATTAAAAATTAAAAATTACTAATACCAGTAAATACTTTTTCTATAATAAATACCAAGTACTTTTCCGTATAAAAGCACCCATCTTAAAAACAAACGAAAGACCTGCAAACCTAATACTTCGTTTTGAGCACATAACTCCACTGAAGTCAAGCAACTTCAGTGTTTTATTTTTTCCTCTGAAAATCTGAAGCTTTCTCTTATTTATCAAACCAAGTTTCACCAAAACCAAAATCCACATAGATATTCTATTTGAAAATATTATCAGCTAATTTTTAGCTGTTTCAATATTATTTTCAGTTCCCTTTTCCTTTAATGAAAAGGCAGAATGAGCTAGAGGTTAAAGTTTTAAGTGATTTTTCTTTTCTCCAGATTAGTTCAAAACTCCTCATAGAATTATTAAGATCTATTAGTGATGCTCTTTAAAGAAAAAGGTCTCGAATATTATAAAATTAAAATCAGATGTGAAATCATGCAATCATTCTGTTTTCATCATATTATATGTCCGCAAGAATCTATCATAAATTATTACCAATTCTATTCAATTTTCATTAACAAATCAGCATTTGGTAAGGCATCCAAGATCGATTTTTGACTCCTCTCCAGTTGCTAAAGCAACTCAGCGCACATGACAAAACCACCACAATGACACCCTTCCTGGCATCTCCAGCCAGAACAAAAAAGCCACAGACAATTATTAGCATTTTACTTAAAAGATTTTGGTTATCTGAAACTACAAAACTTCAGTGCTAATTACGCAGTTTGTGTAGGAATTTTGCCCAGAAAGGCAATCTAGAATTCGCTAGAATTTTGCCTTAAAGTGTTCTTCAGAAATGGATGCTATCATACACATACCTTAATGCTATACAAAAATACAAAAATACTGTTTCAGGGATTCCAGTACAAAAAAGTATCTCCAAGCCTAAAACATGTTCTACAGCACTTAATTATACATGCATTCAGTTATTTTCCTGCAGCATAAAATAAAACCACAGAGCAATATAAGAAACCCTTTGCCCACTTGTAGAGTCTGATAATAAATAATAATAATAATAATAAATGTAAATTCTTAGAAAGGAAAAGCTGCATTCCTCCCAGGTCTTCCCTCACCACTGCTTTTCCTGGAAGCTATAGCATATCTTATTGAAGGTATACTATACAGTTATGTGCCTCAGCATCTCGAGACCACCTCACAAACAGGAGGCTGGTCTCCTGCACAAATAAAAAAGCACAGATGACCTTTGCTCATTTGGTAACTCCAAGTGTACGATTCTGCAACGAAGACTTGCAGGGACATGCGAGCCTCCAGTTTCACCTCTTACAACACACACAACTTTGAGCCTCTGCAACGTTAACTTCTATTTTTAGTTTCACGGCAGCATCTGCTCTTGAGTTCACCTCCGTTCCTCCTTTATGGTTTTGGTGCTTCCTCCGTATCTTCAAGTACAAAGTTTACGTAAGAGCATTAAAGTAGCATACAGTGCTAACAGTACTCTCTCCTTTAAGAATTAGCACTTAATTTTACACAAAACAGGCTGAAACCACTCATCTGCTGCAGAGACATGTTAAGAGTCAATGAAGCTTCATATAAATAAAAAGATCGTGCAGCTCTTAGGTCCAAAACAGACTTTGCATTTTCTATATGAAAGCTTAATTAAGAAATAAAGCAAGGCAGTCACTGCCACTTTTAGTTTTATTTTACATGCATTTTCCTCAAAATTTGTGTAACTTTATTACCAGTTTCATTCTTGTAATTTAGGCGACACTTGTACTTCCTGCTGTTTATGAATATTGTGAACTTTGCACTTATCTCAAGAATAGTTTTTTTTTCTTTGAATCACCTAGGATGATTAAGAAACATTATTACCTCCTCCCTCACCTCTGTAAAGTGATGAGCGCTTCTAAAGCTATATTTAATAAATATAAAATAGTGTTATGAGTCATGCCTGTCCACCCACCCTTCCCCTTCAGGCTCTGCTATTTAAACCAGCTCCCCACTGCACAGCAAAGGCAACCAGTATCCTCAGCAACCTCCTCCTCCTTCCTGCAGCTCCAGGGACAGTTTAATTGTTAAATACTCAGGCTTTTGCCTCTGCAATTACTGTCAGCTTCCTGCTGTAAATCTGCAGCTCACCACTTGGTTCTCTTTTACTGTAGGCTCCATTTTCTGACTCCCAAGGGTAAGGGATGAGTCAAGACTGCCATGCTCGTACCTTGAAAAATACAGCAGTGAGGGCTTTCCTCCTTACACACTTCCAGGATAAAACAGATGGGAAGGAGTGGTGAGAAGACAGAGGCAAACAGCTCACAAAAACCTCTGAAAATAAACCATGTACATCTTTGGAGATAGTTCTTCATCAGTTTCTTGGTTTTTAACTCCTTGAAAATTGCCCAGCAGAGAGGCAGAACACTGAATACATAATTTAAATCCAGAAACTTGTTCCTTGATGAAAATCTACTAGATCCTCCCAAATGCCCAAGACATGACAGGAAAACACTAATCCAGGAGCTGGAGAGAGAATCTGGATACAATTCAGATGATGCTTGAAGATATTTTGGTACCAAGTATATTAAAATAGCACACTGAGCATTTCTCATTCACCCTTCATGTTTTCACTTCTGGTCTACAGTACACTATGGATATTGTAGGTAACCACTAAAATTAAATACCTTCCCGAAGTGGTCAAGAAAAAGGTAAAAATAACTAAGTCCTGTAAGAGGACAGGATTCTTCTGGGATATAATTTGCAAGTATAAGAAACTACTCTTCAGAGTAAATAAATACAGTCCTATCAGTAGTACTGATCTCTCTCACCCTGCTGGAGGTCGCTGGGAGGCAAGTGGAGCAACACACCCTTTCCCAGCATCTAATACAACTAATTCATCCGAGCCAAGTCACAGTACAGAAGCATCATCTGCAAAGACGAAGCACGAAAATTCCAGTGCTCTGCACAGCTTAGTCTGCCTTCTTTCTGCCTTCAAAACACACCTGATTGATTATGCTTTTCAGGGAGAATTTTTGAAAACAGGATAGTCAGCTATTCCTCTTTTCCAGTATACCTCAATGAGTCAAATTTCTATCATTTTATCTCATACAATCTACCTCTTAACACCAAGAGTATTAATCATAGGTACTTTTAACACCCACATAAACCCAACATTTATCGTAATATAACACACATTTTAAAACAGAAATACAACACATGCAATTTAATATACCTTCTTTCAGTACAAACTGAATTCAGCAAAATATCTTAACTGCCCTGAGGCCCCTGCTATACTAATACACTGTGAAACAGATGATGAAAATGAGAGTTGATGAAAAAGAGTTGATTCAGACTGAATCAAGAAACAGAGATGAAACCAGGCATGAAAAAGATGCACGGAGCTCATTAACACAGACCATCTCCCTGCTTCCTATTACTCTTGTAGTTAAGATTTTCCACCTCGCTTGCTAGAAAGCTGCAATAATTCCCCCTGGACAACGACAGCAATGCACATGTTGTACTCCTGTTGGTTAGACAGATGT
>NW_010583643.1:0-48818 GCF_000705375.1 Tinamus guttatus | reverse complement strand
CGCGGCGGCCCGCGCTGGTGCCCGCCTGGGAATCGCGCGGTGCTGGAGGGCCCGGTCATTCCTGGGTCAGCGGGAATCCTGGTGGCGGTTTCCTCGTGAAATAAAACGGTGCCGTCCCAGGGTTCCTGTCAGCGGAGGCCCGCGATGGTCCCTGCGCCAGTGTAATAGTGTGTGGTGTGTTAATAAAATCAAACTCTCCATATCCCTGAGGGAAAAGCAAGCACGCAGGTACTCCTCGTGCGTGGCATGGTGGTTGCTGATCTAAGCCTCTGAGAAAATAGGTAATACAGCTGCTTCAAAATCATTAGTTTGCGATACTGAGTTTTCCTCTCTCCTGTGATTTAATGACATTTTTATAAAGGCCTCAGCTAGATCAAACTCCTCTGCGCAAGGAATTTAAAAAACAATGATCATGTTCAATTTAAGAAGTGGATTTTATAATTTAGCACGCAGGAAGAGACTTTGTTTCCCAAATATTTTTTTCGTGCTGTTCAACTTATTTCATATAGAGAGCTCTCTCTACAAGCCCTTCTGGAGCAGTTAGCAGCAGCCTGTAGTAATGTTACCGTAAATCCTTTTTATTTATTTATTTATTTATTTTTAGGCATTTTAAACAGCAGTGAAGCCAATTCTCCATTCTCTAAACAAAGAGATGAAGCACCTCTTTAAAATATTTAGGGAGCACACAGGGAGGTGATACACTCCACACGTTTAGCTTTGTGGCCGGCAACACATATTGATTAGAATCACGAGGGAAACATTCATTTATGTGACAAAAATCAGGAGTCACTGGCTCCTGTGGTTAAAAAAAAAATGCAATAAATAATATCGACACCATTTTGTAGGAGTCCAAGAGGTCATGGATCTAAAATTTACACAATTTTCAAATTAATATACAAGTCTCAGCTTCTACCAGCTCTCAGAAATTGCCCAAATATTTGTTATAATGCTTAGAACTTTTGTTTTTGGAACATACAGTTAGTTCAATTTTTATATTAAATTTAGTGGAAAGAGATCTGAAGAAGACGAATGAATGGCTTGGAAGTATGGAGCTAGTCCCCTATACTTCTCATCTTGCAGAAGGCCTCCCAGTTTAGACATCTCTTTGCAGCCATCACCTACTGTGCTCATACTGGCCTATAAAAATGTCCAGGGATGGTATTTAACCATTTGAATGGCAAATGACTTATGTTCTATGTTCATACTAAATTTATACTGAAATATTAAGAGTTTTTCAAAATAGCAATGGAGAAAAATCTTTTTCCTAGCTTAAAGCAGTGGCATTTCTAAAAATAGACATTACTTCAACTCAGTCCTTGAATGAAAACGCATCTTTGTTCCAAGCTGGAGTTTAATAACTGTACTTTGCAGTGAAACAAAAGCTGCAGTGAGAGTACAACAATCCAAACTGGAGTCAGCTTTGAACAATGCTTTACAATTCCCATGGTAACTTTTTTCCTATCAAATCCTTGGTAAGTCACACACACTGCAGCTGTGTGAGCCAGTAGCTTTTCAATCTATACTCCATTCACAATTATTCGTAGATTTTTGATGATTTTTACATAACAGTGGTTTAGTGGAGTTAATGTAAGACAATAGACAGTAGCCGGCCTGATGCTGTCCTTCCCCCTGGTTTGGCATTTCTGATACTCACAGAACTATCATAATTGTGGTGGTTCTTAAAAGGACCGCAGGATGTGGCCTGCTGTTACACTGTGAGTGGAACAGGGCCTTATGCAAAAATGGTAGGGGTCCGTGCACTCAAAAGCCGTTTCATAACACACATGCAGAATGAAAACTGCATAGAAAGCTCCAGTTTGACATGTCTTACCTTTCAAGTACTTTCTCCAACCTCCAAATGGAAATTCTGAATAACAGAGCATGTTGTAGTAATGAGATTTAGGAAAAAGGAAAAAAAAAAAAAAGAAAAAAAGATAACATTTAAAAGGGGGGGTGTACATTGCAATTACAATTAAAGGAGGGTATACAGGAAACCTCATATTCAGGAAAGCGCATTTTCCATGATGGGAATCTTGGAAATGCAGTCTTCCTTTTCAGAAGGCCTATCTCTTCTGATGCTTACAATCTAGTGAGGAGAAAAACAGGCATATAAAGACGTCTCTGCTTAAGCTGAGATGCAGACTTTAAAAATCAGACAAATGCTTTCTGTCACTTGCACTGTCCAAAAAAGTACCAGAATATGCATATGTGCATATGAACATTCTCTTTTGGGGAATCAAGAGATAACGTGCCCAGCTGTGGATGAGTGTGAGACAGAAGAGCCAGTTGTCTACACGCCCCTATCTGTACTCAGCATATAGCTCTGCACACATCATCTCCCCAGATATGCAGACTCCTGAATTCTTTTAAAAAATGACTATAAATGACTATAAACCTTTTGTGTTTCATCTCTGCAACATTTAAGAAAATATTTCCATAGCTATGGCTAACTACCTTACTGAACTGCACTGGTTTGCAGCTGTGTCTAGAATGAATTTATATTGATCCCTATGCTTACCATAAATCTGGGGTCTGGTAAGTAATAAAAAGCCTTCAAGTCAGTCGCTAGCATGAGATCCTTGAAATCAATATCATTATGCTGATTTAAAACAAGCTCATACCTTGCTCAGCTTTTTTCTTGTTTGTGAACATTTAATGCAATGGGTACAAGTGCAAAGTACCCATTGGGAGTCTCTATACCCTAGTGTAAAATAAACATGGACTATTACAATAACAACTCAGACCTCATTGAGTAATCATTGCTCCTGTTGACATAATCACTGATTTTATTTTTCTTTCTCTCCTCACTGCTTATTCCTTCCTCCCTACATACCAGAGGGCTGATGACATGTTCTAGCGCAAGTCCAGCAGTGTGACTATATATATAACCTTAATGTCCTTACAACACACCACTTTGTCAGTGGGGAGCCCCTCCACAGTTCCTGCAGGTGCTGAGGATGCCTCTCTGTGGCTACAAAGCCTGCTTTGAAAGAGCTTCCAGTTCAGAGAAGCTCCACTTTTGGCTGGGCAGGTGGAGATTGCAGTATTCTGCCATGGTGATGATCACCAACAAGTAGCAGTGACTTCATTTGGGTGTGAGGATCACGTTGTATAGCAAACACTTTGAAAATAATTATCTGGCCCACTTCTGCTTGTACTCAGATTTAGGGTAGTAAAAACTACTTGGTGCCCTTCAGGACTAGAGGCCAAAGATTTATCTAATGATTCTTGTTTGGAATTTTGTCCATGAGAAAAAGTACTCATGAGCACCTGACCCCGCAGCACAGAGGTTCTGAACTTGGCAGTGTGAACTGCAGTGGGACTCAGCCCAAGTTCACAGTCTTTAATAAGTCCTTTTAATTTTTCCCTCTGTATTGACATTATGATTGCAAGGGATCAGAAGACATCAAGAAGAATGAAGGCAAAGATTCTTTCCCCTCTTGAATTACACACATTGTGCAGGTGGTCACAACAGGACGCATCTCCACGCTAAATCATTTAATGGTTTGATGTCAAAGACCACCCCGTGTGCACAGAAACCTGAATATAGTCATCTCTAGTTTTATTTTATTTAAAGCAAGACTTTCTTTCAGTAGGAGGCTCCCGTTGGTGTCAGTTCATCGTACAGTCCATTACTGATACACAGTTTACTTAGAGCTCAGCTCAAATATAATGACTAAAATAAATTGTAGTGTCAAACTAAACAGGTAAACTTCAGAAGTGATTATTTCACACGTGGATATTTGCCAGTTCTTTTGCAACATCCAGTGTATGTGCAAGGATTAGGAAGGACAGAGTTTATTTTTTTACCCAGCCTGAAACTTCTAGAGATTTTCAACAGTAAAATCTGTACTGGCTTATGCCACATGAAATGCTATTGACTTCAATTTAGAAACTGGCTCCGAGCCCAGGATATTCCAGCAGAATTGTAAGACAGGCCCTTATTTCCTCTGCAGCTGTCTCTGTTTATAGCCTTCAAAAGCTGGCAGGTACTTTAACAACAGTCATCACGCTTGTGAAAAAATATTGACAGGTTTCTTTTGTACTGATCTTTTACTCAGAAGTAGGTTGTGATTCTTGTCATTCACATGGAAAGAGAGTTTGAGAATGTAAAATCTTTCTGAGATTCCAGTTACTCAAAATGAAGTCAATAATAAAAAGTGGCCTAAGTTACTGTGTACCTGTAAGCACAAGTGAATGGTTTGATGGAAATAGAACCATATGTACTTTTCTAACCTCACATTTTTTCCTCCTTTGAAGTTTCTGTATTCTACCTGTAGATTTTCAGTGCTTCTTTCCTGCATTTTCAGCGTTGTGTTTCTCTCTAAAGTCCCAGTTTTAACTGTCTTCATTGCCGGGAACAGACTGTATTTTGCTTGGAAGGAGAATTGACTTGTTATAGCAGCTAAGGATCTCCCCATTCCATCCCTTTGCACAATTAGGTGTCTTTGGGTCACTCCACCATTACTATGTCAATGCTTCTTGCTTGTGGGCATTTATTCTAGGAAAAGACAGTAAGTTATCTCTGTAACTTCCACTCTTTGAGATAAGGAGAGTACAGAGCCTTAAACAAAGAGCTTTGTGATTTAAGCTCTGATGCCTGGTGACTGTATTCAAACACTATGCTTGGTGAGGCAAATGCTCTGAGGCCCAGACTTTTCATTCTCATAGAAATCAAAGTAGCAAGACTGATCTAAATAATACTTTCCTCTTTTACACAAGGCTATTTTTGACACGAGGAAAGAAATTACAGCTTTCAAGGGCAGTTTCCTAGAACATCTCATTCTGATGTTACAGTCTTTTTACAGTAGTGCCATCCATTTAGCTCATGTTGCTCATGGCTTAGGAGTGAGATCAGGCAGACAGCATGAGTGAGTGCTCCAGGCCGCTCGTGCCATTAAAAGCCATTAAAGCCCCATATTCACCTCAGTGAAGCCCACCCAAATCATGACCGAAGAGCTGCATAAATTCTGCTGCTTCTTTTCAATCAACCCGTAGTCAGAACAGTAAAATAATGGTTTAATGTGTGCATTGATCTATTGGGTGCTCTATTTAAAAAAAATAAGGATCTATTTTCTTAATATAATTTGTTATGTTTTCCTCATAATTAATTTACACATATACCACAATGTTATCCATTTATTTAACTTAATGTACTGTGCTATGATTTTGAAGTGTTTAATTCAGAAGATCTGAAAGCTTCTAGTAGAACAGTTACTAATACTGAAAAGAGAGATATATTTACATCTATACATAAATATATGTATACATAAATATATGTAGGCAACAAAACAGAAGTGTTCAACATTGTCAAAAAATCATGATTTTTGACTTCTCTGATTGTATTTTCAAGATGGATAATTTTATCCAGCTGCGGAAGTTCGGCAACTTTATACATACACTGAAATAAAGAACCATGAACAAAACCTCACTTGATTGCTATACGGAAATTATTCTGCCTTAGACAAAACGGTTTTGTTAAAACTAACAGTTATGTTACAGTGGAAAACAGGAAAAGGCCCGGCCAGTGAATTACTAAGTGCACAGAAAAATGCTCTATTTCTTTTTTTATGGGTTCAATATTGAGAATTCCATCCACATTCAGTTGGCCTCCTGTGCACTATTTTAAGAGGAGTGTTACTGAAATCAATGGGACTACTTTTCTTGGAGTTTGTGATCAAGCTGAAGTTGTTGCTCCGCTGAGCCCTCCTATATGTCACAGTCTATCACTTTTCACATACCCACCTCAATATTAGCAACCAAGCAAAGCACTAGGCTTGATCGTAAAGGGCCAATGTCTGACTTTTCTGCAGTGGTGTGGAATTGATAAAATAACATATTTGAAAGTTAAATTAATAATTTAAACAATTAAATTATTCTCCATAGACAAAAGTTCCCCAAGGTTCCTGTCAAAATGACCTTGGGAAAACCTACCATTTGTGTCTCAGATTTGTTAATCCCTGTGACCCCAAACATCTCAGCATGATAGTATCTATTAAATTTTCTTTTCTAAGAAATTTTCTTTTCCACCTCAGAATACACTTATCACGCATCTCCAGATAGGAACAATTTCTGAAGCTTGAGAAGATGACAAAAAATAATCCCCAAGTCTATCACTAGCTAACGGGCAGTGAAGAAAAAATGCCCTCTTGATCCCTTCAGGCAATCAGCTAAAGCTCTGAAGAGAGAGGTTTTGCTATAATCGTTGCCTTACAGCAAAACTGTGTGTGTTATGAGCACCTTGAGGGAAATGCAGACAAGCTTCTTACCTCCATGGCTCCCCAAGGAAGAAAATGAACAGAGTCATTAATCAGTTCATGGGGAGCAAGGCTGAAAGAGACCGCTGTGATGATAAACCCCTATGCTTTGCACATATAAGCAGAGAGTTTAATTCAGAGGGTGCATTAAAGCATATTTTAAATATGCATTTTAAAGCCTCTAAGCGATTGTGAAAACTTCATCTCTTCTGGTGAAATTATATCCACAGAGCTTGGAAATCAAATCTCGGAGAGAGACTGAATTCATCCTGCTCCAGCTGCCAGTCATGGGATCGTTTGTTACCAGGGCAGAAAAGCTCCCTGATGTAGCTGCCCTATCTAAGTACTGATAGACTGTGAGCAAGTAATTTCTCCATCTGCTGAATTAATTAATTAATCTATTTCCCCCAAAGTCATGTATTAATCAGTTGGACTTCATTAGCAGACTTCATTACCACTAGGAGTTTAATATTTTCTACGTGGCAGTTATTTTCCTCGTTCCTGTGTGCATGATAATAGATTAAACAATATATGGGGATTCTTCAGCTTTTATCAAATAGTTTATTTCAATTTTTCTTCTATCATTTCTTAGATATCATACGTGTTACTGAAAACAAAAAAAACCCTTTTTTTCCTATTTTTATATTTTAGCCCAAAGTCATGGTTAACAAATACGATAGTTTTCCTTAAAATACAGTATTGATGTAATGGAAAGTTTGATTTTTTTTTTCTTTCTTTCCAAAGTTTAAAAATTGAAAACTTAATCTTCATCAGAAAAGGGCGTATTCTGCACTGAAATACATGCAAATTGCCCTGAGGGTTTTCAGCTTTTATTGTTGCTGCGTTCACTTGCTCAACCCTGTATGCTGCTTTGCATCTTACTGTTATTACCCTTAGCAGCAGACTACCTGAGAGAAGCTCAGCATGAAATGCTTTAATGGTCTTGTAATTATGATACATGGCCAGGACGTGTGAATTCACTTTCTGACGTTGTAATGGGCACCTTTTGATACTGGGTTGCTCACAGCTTCACCGTTTCTTTCC
Source organism: Tinamus guttatus (assembly GCF_000705375.1). Next base: position 41,517 of record NW_010583643.1, on the reverse strand, counting down.
TTCACCGAATACTGTTTAATAATATAAACTTACCTTGTGTAGGGTTTGAGATTTACATACCAAAGTCTACAGAAGTGTGAAAACAATCTATCGCTAGAAAAAGTTACTATGTTGGAGCCCATAGAATGCGAGACATGTGATGAGATAAACTATTTAATTTCTCACCATGCACTATATTGCAGAGATCATTTACATTTTTATTAGCTAGTGTAGTGCATAGCAAAGCAGGTATTTGGAACTGTTCTCAATTGTACTTTTAGCTGGAGTTTTAAGATTATGCTTCACTGTAACGACTCAAAGTACCAGAGCAAAACTCAAAGGTACATGAGAGGCTTTCATGCAGCGAGAGCATGAAGCATTTTGCACAGCCCTACCCTTGGCAAAGCCTCCCTAGGGAGCTGTGTCTGAAGCTTCCTGTGCTGGGGAGTGCACACAAGCAGTAAGAACCCCAGGTCTGGGCCTTTCCCCCCTTCCCAGCTTTACTCACCTTGGGTACTCAACATAAACGTTGATGACGCTTTTATTGAAAATTAAATCAGAACGGCATCTGGCTTACAATGATAAAGATCTCGCCTCTGATACACAAGAAATAATTCAAATCATGGCCTGCCTTGTTTTTCCTGGGTAGACAAGGCTTTTAATAAGGAAGAATAGCTCTGCAGATGTAAATTGGAGCAACAGCATCTTAAATTTAGTATTTAGCATTAGAGGAGTGAGCCTCATGACTCTGAATAGTGTAAATGCCAAGATTCAACAGAGTGGATTTAGACTATTGTGGTTCCTAGGACAAATTTAAAAGTGCTTCAGCTCCATGACACTGAGCACAGAACCAGCACAAGTTCATTTCATATCATCAGGTATCATCATCCGTCCTCCTGTAGCTGGCACAGAGACCGGGTGGAGGGAACAGTTATTTCTCTTTGAAGATTGATATATGTCCCCAAGAAGTTCCCTGAGCCATAAGGATATATATCCTTCAAAGCATGTTTTACTTTATTAAAACTATCCTTTAGCCTTTAATAAGGGATACATCTGCATCTACAAACTCCGCCATATTCAGTTACACACTTGAAGTAGATAAAAAAATAAAAAATCTGAGCCTACAATAAAAAAAAGAGAAATATAAGCAATGTTTACTATCACAATGCACTTTTAATGGAGTATTTAGGAGGAATGGAAAAAAACTGAATTTCCAGATTTATCAAATGGATCTATAACACGTATATCATTACTATAAATAACCGTAAGCCATAAGATAGCACACGTAATTCTAATATGGAACAGACTATTCACTAGAGAGAAAATAACATATTCACCTGAATGCTGAATACCAGCCTGAATGTTGTTTATACTGGAATTGTTCACAGAACCTTAGTTATCTGTTTCTTTGTGTGGCAGCAATGGACAGTAAGATTTGAATCCACTTCTATGTTTACCATATTCAGCATATATGAAATTCTAGTGGTAGATTCCCAAATTCTAGCTTTTTAGCCTGCTGGTGTCCCCCTTCCCAGGTTGTTCCTTAAGTTATTACATCCCCTAAAGAGCAATCCTATTTTTAAAGTCTCAGGTTGCTTTCTGAGCAGAACAGAGCTCCCTTCAGGCCTAATCACTGCTGTAATCTCTTTGGCTGAAATGGCTGTCATCTTTCTAAGACAATCCCAGTTTTTCCTACCTCATCTCTTCTGAGGAGCTCCTCATATTTTCCAGCATCATTTACTTTTTATACTTCCCTCTTTCTCATCACACAAATCTGTCTGGCTTCAGAAATGCCACTGAGCAAATGTTTTTATTAAAGTTTATGTTTATTTACATTGTGATAAACATCAGCTATCAGGATTAGAACAATTGAGATGGAATTCTAGAACTTGAGCAAATTTAATTATAACTTCTAACGGCTCAGGTTTTTGATATAGGAAGCCAAAGTAATTTACAGGTCAAGTCTGTGGCTTTCCTGCAAAACAGTTCATGACACTCAGTGCTCTGGGGGTTCAGCACAGGCTGCCACTATATACAGCAAGGGCCAAGCCACGAGGATCACACTGCACCCACATTAGGCAATGGGTTACTTTTGTAAATTGATTGTAAACATTTTGTCATTAAAAGCCTCGCAGCTCAGCTAATACCGACTTAAAATATTTATGTCTTTATTCCATCCTCTCTTGAATTTACACTTCTATTAAAATCAGTGTAACAGTAAGCCTTTTTATTATGTTCTTATAGTAACCAATGCATTTATGGCCCTATTTGCTCTATAGGATCACCTATTGTCCACAGTATATATGGGGAATCACTCTGGACTTAAAAGTGCTGATTGGGGGCAGAATGAGGTCCAGATCCAGCCCCAGCGAGGTGAGGTTTTACACCACGATAGGCCAGGACACAGGCAAACCCAGCACATCTCCTTGGCTCCTGAGATGGGTTTAGGAGATAATTTTTTTTCCAGTGCCATTTTGCTGCCATCAAGGAAAACGCTCATGGCTGAAAATGGATGAAACTGAACTACCATGGAAAATTATTGGACTGAAAATATCCAGTTACTGGTTTGCTCTAGCATGTCTGGCTTTTCGGCGTTTGCTTTCTTCCCCTCAGATTTTCCACTCTTGCTAAAACCAGCTCCACTGGTTGAAGCAGTAGCTTCAAGGGGTTGCGTAAACAAATGTATTGCTGGGTCATCTGCATCTCTGCTGAGCCACTGGCGATGCTGGCTCCTCTTTTCCATGCAATCTGTCATCCTAAAGTAGACAGATGTTGACAGCTTTTCTCATACTGAATGCTGCCTCTGCCATCAAGCTACTCTGCTCATCCAGCAGTAATTTATCTAAGTTAGCTGGGTCTCCTGAAGTCCATGGGTAGAAACCCTATTTCCATGATAACTGCATTATTTTTTTTTTGTTGTTTGTTTCCCATGGTATCTGGAATGACAGCATTTCCGAAAGGTGTATTGAGCTGTACATTTTAGGTGGTTTTTTTTGGCTGTCATTTTGTAGAGAGTTGGCTATGAAATGCTTCAATATTTTTTTCTTTTTATAACTGAGTGCAATTCTGCGATGAGTAATGAAAAGATGACTGATTCTATCAATCAGTGCTGTTTTATCTTGGGGAAATAAAACAAATTGCATTCTTTCAATCATTTGGTTGGCTTATCGCAGTCTTAGAAAGATTAAAAAAGCAAATGGGCCGTTTGTCTGATTGGGAATGACCCTAATGCTATGAAAATACCTCTGTAGATTTTAAATAATGTCTTATGGGTTACGACGCACAAAGATGAATTAAGGTTTGTAAGATAGGGTTGATGCAAGGAAAGGGGGTACAATGAACAGCTGATGGCAAATAAGATGCATATCTTTTTTTTTTTGTAGCAGTTATTTAGTTGCACCTTTGTTAGAAAATGATCTTTCATACTCAGAAATAAGAACCGAAGAGAAGGATCACATGGTACTGTTTTGAATTAATTAATAACCAGCTAAAGTAATCAAAATCTTTTTTAAAAAATGACTCTCAGAGTGTAACAGTGTGCTTCAGAGTGGCAGACCTGGCATTTCTGGAGAAAGGATGGTAGGCAAAAAAAGAACAGGTAGTTTGAATAGCAGATGCTGATGGCAGCCTCCAAAAAGTGGGAGCTGAAGCCAACCCAGAGGAGCTGCCTGATACCCAGCCCTGGCCCTTAGGGAACATCCCCACTAGGAATTGCAAGTCCCTATGGAGTTGCATGTAATGGTGTCTTTATCTGCCAGGCTGCTTCTCTAAAACAGAGTTCTTAGAATATTTCAGAGTTTGAGGCCGATGGATAGGAGGAAGTTCCATATCCACTTCCCTGCAAACGGCTCCGTTGTTTCAGATTGCACTTGCATTTATTCCTCTTGCTCTGCTCTCATCTGAGAAATCAGCCAGCATCACTGCACGAGACAGATTTCAACACTTCCTTGCCTCAATGATCCTTCAAAACAGCATACGAGATGATGCTTCGATCAGCAAGAGGGACAATATTCATAGTGGTGGGAACCAGAATAGAGTATGGAACAGAGAACAGAATAGAGTGTAGAAGAGAGAACAGAATTCCCCTTTCTTTGGGGGAAGCCCAATGGTGAAAATGTGATCTTCTCGTATCCTTCGTGGTTAGGGAATCATCTCAGTGCCAGCCGCCTGGGCACCGTGCCCTTAATGTGAGATGTTTAAAGTAAGAAATTCTTATAGACACTTTAAAACTGCCAGTTTAGTGAGAAATCAAGGACCAGCAGGCTGTGACAGAGAACCCGTTTATTCTAAAAAATGAGATAGTTAAGTTCAAGAAGAACAAAGGACAAAGGGAAAGAAAGGCAAAAACTGTGGCTAAACAATTATATGACTAACCAGCTAACCCCTCTGCAGCGATTAAACATTAAACTCCCACAAGCTAAGTCAACAAAAAATTACCCTCCATATTCCCCAAGGGCTGTGTCTTAATAGCAACATTGGAACTTGATTTCCAATGGAGGGGAGAATGCAGCAGCATCCTTGCCCAGCTCCCCTCTGCGCTGGCAGTCGCTGTTGCTAGCAGGGATTTCTCATGAACATCTGAAATTTATTTTGTTTTTAATCTGTAAAGGAATCATTTGGTGTTATATGTCCTTGGTTTCTCTAACCCCAACTTGCCACCCTCTGGTTTTGTTTTATTCATCAGGCAGACATTGGGCTCAGGCAGGTTGCCTGAAGCCTGGAATTGAGCTTTTGTTACTGCCTCCTCTGCTCATCAGTACAATTTTTCTTACTTAGTTCAAAAACTGAAAGAGGTTTCAAATCTCAGATGGCAAGAACTGAACTTAGAATTTTTAAGGAACTTGTCCAAAATAAATACTGAAAAAAATATTCTGTCATGGGGGAATTCAAATTCCATGTTATTGAATAAAAGAAACTTCATCAAATAAAAGAAATGTAGCAGGCAGGCTTCCCACACGGCTCCTGCTCCAGCTCTGCCTCTTTGCTCCCGGAATGCGGCACGACACGCAGAGACACGTCGGAGCGAGCAGCACACGGAGCAACCTTCCTCCCCAGGGTCCTGTGAGATACTCCCTTAAAGAAAACTTGGTCTTCCCAGGTTCACTTTGGTCGGATGCATGTGTTTGTGTTGCAGATGGGGAGTCAGTCTGATTGTGATTCAGGGCTTCTCCTACTTTTTTGGCTGGATATGAATCACTGCAAGCAGGGAGGGGGTGACTTACCGGCAGGGAAGATTATGAGGCAACCGGGACAAGTCAGTGTCTCTAAGGCAGAGCAGGGTGTCCGGGAGGCAGCTGGAGGACGTGACTGGAAAGTCACCAGTTACCAGCATTCGTCATCGCTGCTCCAGGTACACAGGAGCGTCTGGGGTCCTCGTGAGACTCCATGCAAGAACCATGACCCAGAGATATCATTCTTACTCATTGCTTTCAAGTTTGGAAGGTAAACGCGAGTGCTTTGGCTCGCACTTGTGCACAGTTACACCGATGCTACTAAATCACTGCAGTAAACAGTCAATTTATCGTGGCTAACAAGTTAATTCAGCCACATGACGTATTAGCTTAAAATACCTTCAGTTTGTTTCCCATTTGCAATAGGCCATGGGCCCGCTTGCAGCCAGGGGATATAATGCAGGGAATGAGCTGTGGCCTGGTAAGCTCAGCTGCTTGAATGAATGCGTGTGCAAATAACAAGGGTGGCTTAAGGACGTAGGTTTCAGGAGGAAAAATGTTGAGCACTAAGTAAATTACAAAAATAAAAAAGTAAACAGAAAAAGGAAAATAAAAGAGCAAAGGGAAGGAACAGGGACTTATGTGGAAGAAGAAAAAACAGAGAGAGATTGGAGATTCTTGAGATGTTAATGCTAAAAAAAAAAGTCTTACTGGAACTTAAAGCAATTTTCTTAGTTCAGCTCCCCTGGACAGCCTTCCAACACCAGCATTGCTGGGGACGCAAAGATAAAGCAAACTGCAAATGCAGCTGCTAGGTTAGTCTGACTGTGTGCTTTCATTTGATGGACTTTATGACATAGATTTTTTTCCACCAGACTGGCCTGATTTGGGTGTTCTGTTTGTTTGCAAATACAGAAATGTCTCTGGGATCTGTCTGCCTTCTCTTAGCAGCTACATCATGTTTCTCGCAATTTCCGACACTCGCACGCTGACCTTTATCGGAAGGTTGAGTTTGTGTTTTTTGACTTAACTCACTTAACATAACAACTAAATGACAAAATTATAACTGATGAAAACTATTCTAGTGTTTACATAATGTATTACTGATTTTAACAAACAAGTGGAGTGCTATAAACTTGTGAGGTTGATAAAGAGAAGTGAACAGATTACATAGTAGGTTATTTTGGGAAATGTCTACTACATCTCAAGGAATACAGATACAATCATAATAAGATCGGAGTGAAGGAGAGGGAAAAAAAAATCAGTAGATCAAAGCCTTAAGTGAAAATTTTGCAAAAAGACAACTTGTTCCCTGAACAGCAAAATTACCAAACTCAGGAACTTGTGCTTGACCTTATCTCCAGTGAGTGCAGGAACCCCAGCTCCTTCCCATGTCCTCTTAGCTGTCCCCTGGGCCCACGAGATGGGTCAGGGCTGTGCACGCGCCGATGGCCGGCGGCCCAAAGGGACGCGACCGCGGCCAAGCGCTGTGGATCTTTCCCTCAGCCCATTCCTATACTGGTTGCTGTGTTAGAATATGTGAAAAATGATGTGTGTGAACTTGGCAGCATGATATCTACTGGATTTATCTGTTAAAAACGTGTCCTTTAGGTTTCCTAAAATAGGTCAGTGTTTCACTCACAAAATTTAATAGCCGAAAGAGATTTTTTTGAACTGCTTTTAGGAAAAGCTAAGACTTAAATACTCAGCCAATTAATTGTTAATTGCTAATTGCTTTGCAGAAATGATTGCAAAACACAATAGCTATCTTCCATTTTCTTGCAAGCGTCTAAGTTAGTACAAATGCACTACCTTTTTCTAGCAGGCAAAAATAAACTTTTTGCTCTAGAATCATGCAGATGGTCTTTGGAATAATGTTCTCCTGGCATCAACATTACTATGAAATACCTGTTTTCAATACTGAGAATCTTTAGGTCAAAAGTATTTACAGGAATGAAAGGCTGATGAAATGAAATGGGGCTAAATAAGAAATAAACAGTAATCTATTCATAGCTGTTTCAAAAAGACAAGAACTTTGCAGATGTTTTTTGGTCAAGTTATATAAAAAGAGATTTTATAACAAGCAGAATGTGTGTGTTTAAGTCACGGGAAGTCCTCAGAGATGCATGTTTTTCCCATAGCTGAATAACTTTATTCCCCAGGGGTACGCTGTGTTTCTGGTACGTCCTCCCTTTTATCTCTCACCACTGCCAAACTGACCCCCATTTCCAAAGTTGGTCTCTTGTGGTGGGAGAGCTAGGCAAAAGTTTGCCATATAATCAGTAGCTGGTCAGCGATAGAGTCAGGACAAGTTTATTTGGAAAGGTTGGGGGTACGATAGTGATTTTCATTTGGAAACTCTCACTCAGAGCAACTCCACTGAAACCCAGAACACCAGAACCTGCTCTCTCACTTGAAGTCCTGTGCACACTCCATTAAACCATAATGTTTCATTTATTCTAAATAAATAATTGCCTCTTAGATCTGCAGAAAATGTCTCAGAGTGTCTGTGCCTTGCACTGTTAAAGTAGATTACTGAGAAACAAGGGAGAGGGATTGATACCTGATGCATGAGAGGCTGAAAGGCAGAATCAGTCATAACACCCAGGTACAGTATTGCTTTGCTGCAACTTTTGTGGCCTGAACCAGTCTCTCTATATATCATTGCGCTGCACAGTATAAACACATTTATCTTTTCACTCACTGTGATACAGAAACTTTGGAAAATACATGCCATAAATACTGGAATACACACATACCAGAAAGAATAATTTACACCCAATGTGTAATGGTACTAAATGAGATCCCTCATGTCTGATTTATTTATTTATCTACCTGACTAAACACCAAGAGACTTAGGAGAGTTTGTGCTAGGCTTTAGTCTTCTCTTACAGCTTCATGCTGTGGGGTTATTCTGGAGGCTCCAAAGGCTTAAGGAATAAACTCAACCCAAGCTGTCCCACAGGCCTCGGTTCTATCTTGGCGTCTCCCTGGCATTCTACAACCCAACCGTGGAAATTCCTTCTCATTCCCAGCTTATTTTCCCCTGCCATGCCTGCAGCCATGGCTTCACAAAGCTCTTGTAAGGCAGCGGGACAGGGAGAGAAGTTCTGATCTACCCTCCTCAGTGACAGAGCTCCCCAAAACACTGTGTTTTGTCCATTCTGGAGGAGGAAGAGCTACTTGGGTGCCTGCAGAAGAACTTGTATTAGTAGGTAACAGAGGCTGCCCAACCTTGTGTACTAAAACACAGTGTAGAAGGATGATAGGAGGAAGGGATGCAGCTTGGAGGGTCAGAAAGGGCAAAAAGGGGCATGTAAAACTCCAAGATTTACAGAAACAGTTCCACACATTAACTAGATTATGCTCATTTGCGGTTTTTGAAAAGTTATAGATCACTTGGGAAATATTATTCAATTAAAAAAATTAGAAAATATGCGTGGAGCTGTGGGAAAGCCATCGCGTTAACACCCCCAAACTTTCTTTTCCTATAACCTAGAGCCAGACTTTGTCATCTGAGCCCATGTCTAATAAAGAGGAATTTGCTAATTTTCATGAAGAACCTATGGGTAATGGAAACAGCCTGTTGATCAAATTTAATCTAGAAGTGAGCATGACACGAGGAAAGGCTGCAGTTGTTTATTTTCACACTGTGACAAATATGATTACTTGGCTAAACTGATTGTTCCCACTCCGCCAATCCTATCTGGTGCTAAAAATCAGTTCTTCAGCTGAGGGAACACTCATCTTTATGTACTCAAGGAGATGGAAGAAGAAAAGCATGTGTCACATAGATTGGAATTGATGGTATCGTACTCTCAGAACCTATGCCAAATAAAACTAGAATTAATGTTGGAGGAATTGATCTAATTTGTTAGCAGTTTTAAATTCTAAAACGACTTCTGTCTAAGTATTTGGTTTGGGAAAATATCTGCCATCTAATTTCTTTGAACTTGCAGCAAAAAGGCAGTTTCTTTTTAAATGAGGAAAGGGTAACTCTGGACACTTTGTTTTCCTGACATGAAACAGACAGTGCAATGTGTAATCTGCACTTGAAATCTGAGTTTTGCAAGCAAGGTGAAAACAAACACATTTGACTTCTGAGTAACTATTCACAAGTCTTGACATACATGCACATTGATGAACCACAAAGTCTCTTAAATAACTTCTTGCAACAGAGAGACCATGAAAAAAGCCACACAATCTACTCATATGATTTCACAGGAACTTGGTATTTTGCTGCTAAGAATCATCTTTTTTAATGCCTTTGTAAATTTTAGTATGCCCTTTTTGTCTAGTGGTTAAACCACAGGTCGCAGCACAAAGGTTCCCTTCCTGCTCTTCATTGGCCTCATGTCTGACTATAACCAAGACACTTAAATCACTAACTTTCCCTTTACCTTCATCTATAAAAATATAAAACACTTGCCCATCTCTACTGCTCCACTTTGGGATCCTCAGATTAGAGACATTATATAACTAGCATTTATTAGTGTAACTTCTGATTTCAGTTACACCCATGCAACCTGCTTGTTCATGTGTAGCAGTATAATTTCCGTGACTTCCTTTCTCTGCAAGGGTTTGGTGTTATCTGCATTAGGAAGTATGATTAAGGGAAGAAATATGCAGTGTTTTATTTTTCTTTCTTCCTAAGTGTTTTAAATATATGTTTAGCATGTGTCCTTCCTTCCACGGGAGTATAGTTACTTTTTTCTAAGCTGAAACAATTTTGAAAACCTTGCTTTAGTGAGTTACTTGGCTGAGATATCCAATAAATATTTTCCATGAGCTCTTCATTCTACATGACAGGGAAAATTTCTTTGGAGTGCTAAGCATCTGCATTTGTCATCAATTTCAGTAAAAATTAAGAAAACTGAAAAACTCCAAAACTGAACTTGGATAAAGCCATTTGCATTGAGGTTGTTCATGTTCAGGTATTAATTATAAAATATATTGGCATTGATGCACAAATTATTTTACTCAGCAAATTGATGATTATTGATCAACTGTGACAGTTTATATACCGCAACTTCTAGAAAGAGCTAAGCTAGATAAATGTCATGTGTAGATATAAGGAGAAATGGGCAGACTGAAGAAGTAAGGAGGCCAAAAACACATCAGTAGTTTGTATGAGTCAGAGTTTTGAATAAACTACTAGATGTTGATGTAGATTTTATAGTGTTATACAGCGACAGGCCCTTGTGTATGTCTACTAACGGCAAAGTCATTATATTTGTCATTGACACTGCACAATAAAAATCCAGATATAGCAGTTTTGTCAATGACGCAATCGGTGTTGCAACAAGGCTGTTGTTTCTATGGTGCCATGTGGCTGCAACCACATGCTAAAATTCATAGACTATGCTGTGTTTTTTCAAATTTTTTACACATCATGTCAGAGTCCGAGCTCTCTTCCGTACAGTATGTATTTACTTGCCACAAATACCACGTCAGTGTTTAGACATCACAAGCCTGAGTGGTGGAATTAATCTTCTTCTAAATGCTTATTTGGCTTTTGCAAGAGGATTGTGTGATTGCAGACATCAGGATGAGTTGATCAATACTGAACTGTCTCCAGCTCCCATTTTTAAAGCACTGGGCTTTTTATTTCCAATGTAAATCCCCTCTCCAGCCTCAGTCTGACAGGATTATGCTCAGCAGCAAAGAAAGATAAAACTGGGTCTGTGTGTTTGATCTCTGAAAAAATAATAAAATTCAGTAAAAATCTGTAATGTGTAATAGAAAGGCAACTCCCAAATACTGTTTGTGCCAACTAGCAAATGCAATTTGGACTGGGAGACCATAGCCCATGATTACACTAGGCTTCTTTCAGAGGCAGTGCTTGGTTAAGTGGCATTGCTATTCAGTGTGTGACAAAGGCACAATCCAAGTAGGACTCGATGTCATATTGCTTGCAGTTGAGACTTCTGAAATATAAAGCAATAAGTGCACTCTCAGATGGTGTTCTTTTCTCTAATGTTGTGCTAAAAATGCCATACTACTGTGCTGGGAGGAAAAGGTGCATTGAAGGTTTCTGAGGAAGCTGTGTGCTTTACATCGTTGACAAAATTCTCTGTGCCATTTAAAGCAGGTGTGAAAATACTAAATCCCATGCCAAGGCTTGCATGAGCGTGTCCGATTTCCCCAATTTTTTTCTGTTGTTGCAAATGGATGAGTCACCCTAAACATTTTATCCAGAATCACAGGGCTCTGCAAGATTACTCTGTGCCATAAAAAATAAAATAAAGTAAAAGCATTCCCATGAGAAATAAAGAGATTTTCTAGCAATTCCTTCCAGAACCTCTGGGAAACAGGTGTCAGCAAGAGATGGGGCAAGCAGTTTCTGAAGCACTCTGTCATCCCAAATGAAAGATGGAAGTGCCAAACCTAGACATCGGCAAGACCTTGTTGGTATCTCAATTGCTTGTTTCCCATCTGAACCTGGTCCTGCAAGTGTAAATTACTTAAATGGATGTGTGAGAAGAAAGATAAACTTGGGTTCAGATTTTTTATTTAATGCATCTCCTCCATGCTTTGTTAATAAAAGTGAAAAATTAATGACAGCTAAGGCCATTTTTTTAAGCACAACCCTAAGGATATTCTCTGCTCCCTCTACCAGTACCTAATGGCATACAGGCATGAAGATAAACTACAGTGCTTTAGTGTTTTCAATTATGAATGTACCTATTTAACTATTAATTTGTCAGCTCAGCCCTGTAAGCGTCAAATTTGTCTCAGTGGATGTTTTGATTGTGAGCTTGTACCTGGTAAGTACCAGAAGCTACGGAAACTCCCTGTACAGCAGACTGGCAGTAGGACCTATGCATTGCAAAAAAGAAAAATATATTTACAGCCATCACCAATATTATTAATAGGTCCATGGTTTATTCAGACAGGAAATTGTTACTGACCACTTTAATTTAACTAAACAAATGAAACCACCTCATTACTCATTCAAATCTAATAAACCACAGAGCACAGAAAAGGAAGTGAGCACGTTAAAATGGCTTGGAGAGAAGTTCCCACTTTGTTTTGCCATTTAATTAAAGCCAGACTCCTTACAGGAAAGGGAATAATTAAATGGCAACAACATGTGCACTATGATAACCTTGTTGGTCAGCATCTCAATATGCAACTTCCTACTGAAGGTAGGGAGACATTCAATGCTGCTCTCTATGTTCTCTGAGCACTACCTGCTCACTAGGGAGAAAAGAATTAATACATTGCATACCAGGGCTATCCTATTCTGCCATGTCCAGCTGACGATATGGGGCTTCATTAGAAAGAGGGTAATGGAATACATTTCCTGACACACAATGTTTAACACATTCAGAAATCAGCTTCCTGAAAAAGGGCCCTGCAAAACACCTGACAACCCACTTTCTATGCATGTCTTGGTATTTATGGATCATCAAGTATTTAAATTGTCAACCTAGTATCCTTGCGAAGTGTATGTTTAATATCTGCAGTTGCAGAGCCAGCTAATTCATACGATGTATATGCATATATAAATATTGTCTTTGAAGTCAGAAGGCAGAAAAAGCATGAACACATTTTCACCACAGCAAGAATTTGTTGTAACTGATTCCTTTTTCCCCGACATCAAATTACTACTTTAAAGTGAGGTTGTTTCATAAACAGACCCAAATGCCACTTGTGCTATGGGAATTCTTACCTCAGCGTAAAAGCTGTGCAGTGAACCTTCATGTTTGACTGCTTTTATGGCAGAGAAGAATCCATAAATAGAACTTCTTTGCTCATGGTATCATGACTTCAAAAAGACATTAAAGAATTAAAACAAGGCTGCCAGATCATCTCAGTAAACGTGATCACGTCAAAAAGAATCTAATGAGAGAAAAATTCTTATAACATAAAGTCAAAGCAATAGTTTAAATATAATATGACACTAGAAAGTAAGGTCTACAGTGAAACACTTGGAATACAAAGTAGAGAAAATGATCATTTTGTTGAGAGCAAAGGTAAGTACAGATTCCTTTGTGCCACAAGATAATACTGTTACCATTTTGAAATAACTTGCTGGAGCTGCAAACTACAACATGGTAAAACTCAACGGTGACTTGGACCTGTGTCACTTATCGCTTAGCTAATCAAAACTATTGAAGAGTGACTGGGGCAACGTGCTCAAGTAATCGCTGCAAAAGTGGCCTCACTGGGGAAGCAGCAGATATTAATCATGTGTTGCCAGCACTTCCATGCAGAGTTTTTGCAGACTATATAACCACCCTGGCTTGAAAGTTGCAACTCACTCCCCCTTTCTTTGAGCTGAAGAATGGTGGTGACAAGTCAGACCACAGTGGCTCTTCCTTGCAAACGATGACATTTGGTGTGGTGCTTGAGTACGTATGCAAGCAGAGAAACAAAAAATATGGTGAAACTCTCAAGATTCAGCATACTTTCCAGAAGATACCAATATGTTATGTGTGTAATGTGCATATTTCTGGAAAATTATGAATCACATACTCTTTTTCCTGTAAAAATTACAGCTGTTTTCTCAAATCTGTAACCCCTTTCAAAAAGCAAAACAAATTAAGCATGACTAGCTAAACTTGTTGGGAGAATAATTTTAAGAATGGGAAGGAGAGCGGATTGATTCTCATTTTGCAAAATATCAGGGAATGTGAAGAGAAGAGTTGCTGGCCCCAACATGTGAATAACATGTGGATAACATTATTCATGCACTGGAGTGCATTGGAAGGCATAGCAACGAAAACCCATTACTTACCGGTCACTAATTCAAATCCAGTTCATTCTGGTGGTGACTGAAAGGGGATTTTAAGAAGTCCGTGGGCTTCTTTAGTGTGCAATCTGATTAATGCTTCTTCCTGTTGAGTTTTGCTGCTAGAAATGACTGCATCCCAAGCAGGGCCGGGGCTGAGAGTGCTGCTGTCCTGCTTCAGGGCAACCAGCCAGCTTGGCCTTCACTTCTTTTCCCTGCAAGAAAAGACTTTACCAGAAATTCCCCTGGACTTGGACAAAGTCTCCTTAAAATTCTCAAGCGACCGCAACATTGCAGAGAGGGGAACCGACTCGCATATAGTTGAAAAATATTAATAATTAAATACCAGGAATGTCTCATAGGATGTAAGTGAACACAATTTCAGAAAGCAAACTGGATGTTCTGAATATAGCACACTATTCAGAAAGCTGCGGAAAGTCAAAAATTATTTATAAAGTGCATATAAGGATAACATTAGTCTGGCCACCAGCCTAAAAATATCTTTCTTTCTGTCCTCATTCGCTTCTTTTGCATCAGTACCCTGCATCGTTTACTGTTGTATCTAATATCCCAAGGAGCGTTACCACAAGTGTCTTATACATCCAAGAGGGAAGAAAAAGCTTTTCAGTCCAGAGGTTGCTTTTGGCACCCTTCTGTACAACTTCTGATATAACACACTGCAAATCTTACCAGGACTTAAAGGTACTTTGTCAGTATATAATATAATTATGTTACAATTACATACTATATTACTATATTACAACAGCACAATAAACTGAGTTTCAAGAAATGCACTTCAGTTCTATTTTTGTTCTGCAAAGGATTGTTTCAGCTCATGGAAATGCTTGGGTAGGATCCGCGACAACTGAGAGAAGCTCCTCTCCTGCAAGCCCTCCAGATGTTTACCTACAAGAAGGGGGTAGTCTGGGTTTAACAGCTGCCTGGCCATTGCAACACCCCGTGTTCATACACATCAAGTTACTAAAAGAGCGGTATTTCCTGCTCTAAAATTATACATTCCTATCACTTCCTCTGAAAGACTAACCTTGGCACGAGCAAGAAGTAGCCTTCAAAGGGAGATTCCACTGTGTTATAGTTTAGCCTGAGTTGCAGCAACTGCGAAAGTCCCCGAGTATTGAACGCCATCCAAGCAGTCTCACTAGCATTGGCTGAGGGATTTCATCTCCTTTTGCTGAATCTAGAAACTGGAGTCACCAAATCCATGTTGCTCTATATAAGTAGCTGTAGTATGGTGGTTAACAAAGTATCATGAGGGTTTGTCATTAAAACAAATAAGAAATGTTTATTATGCAAATACTGAGGAGACCTCTTCCTTTCTAGTCACTTCTCCAGATGCTACAAGAAATGACAGTGTACTCTGGTTAAAGAAACAAACAAAAAGTCCCCAACTTTCAAAATGGAATCCTTTCCAGTGTATCTCATGCTTCGTTTTTGCTTAAACAGTTCACATTTGCTTAAGCAACTAGAGTTATAACTAGTATCAGTAAATAAAGCTGTTACTGTATGTTTTGCTGCAGTTATTTCTACCTGAATTACATATATACAAAGGTAAAGCTATAATATGTTAACTGGCATCTTTGATCAAATGTTATATTTGGTTTGCTGCATGCCAACATGCTGTATGTGACTGCTCAGGTCCAGAATTTAAGTTTAGAACTGAATTGTACTAAAGGAAAAGCATTAAGATAGATGATAAAATAAGAATCCAGGAACACTGTGTAGATTTTACTCTGTTTTAGCTGGAAGTACTGGATTCTGCTCAGTCTTCTCTGCCTTGGAGATCACACACCAGAGCTCACTTTTTTTATCTAATCTGAAATGACACTTTTTAACCACTAGTATAAACACAGTTTCTAACTAGTGGGTGGAAACTATATTTTTAAATAAGCTTTTACACTGTTCATATATGTTCATACTAGGTAAGGGTTTAGAGGAAATGTGCACCACTGTAAGGGAGATGGACCCTGACATGGCGTTTTGCAAGCAGAACTGTTACTGAAATTTCAAGCCCTTGCATTTGAAAATATGAGACAGCAAGATTTAAATCCCAAACACTATAAAACTTGAAATAATTCCATATAAACGAAGAGATTAAAAAATAGTTATGTGTCTCTGTCCTATTTCCCTTTCCAGGAAGGAATATCTCTTGGGTAATCTAAAAACAAAACAAAGTAGCTGAAAACTTTGCTTAACCTCAAGCTAGTTTCCTATCCAAACTAAATTTAGCTGTTTAGATTTTGTCTTGTGTGTGTGCCTCCCAACGTACTACATTGCAGGGGAATGTTTGAAAATTGTCTAAGGCAACTGTTATGACATTCTGGTTCAGATTGTCTGATTTAGTTTCACATCTTGACATTAATTTTTGACATGAAGTTCCTCCTCATTTTTGGAAGCTGCTGGA
The DNA here is from genome assembly GCF_000705375.1 of Tinamus guttatus. Next base: position 25,208 of record NW_010583643.1, on the reverse strand, counting down.
GTGGAATTGCAGCAGGACTGCAGCTGATGCTGAAATTTCACACGCTGCAAAAGCCCAACCAGCCACTTTGTAAACAGCTCGTAAGAACTTGCTTCAAATACCTTCCACCTCCCAAAGAGCAGGCAGAAGCGGGGGGAGAAAGGATAAAAACATTATCATACGAGTTTCTCCGGATTTATTTTGAAACAGACAGTCTTTAATTCAAGGAAGATCAAGTCTGGGACCAGCCCAAAACATTTAGATTGTTTTTCCATGAGTCAAGAGTTTTACTCAAAACAAAAATTACCCTACAAATATCAAGGCTATGCTGAGGCACTACACGTTTCCCAGCACAGGTCACTGTTGCCAGCCTCCTGCTACAGAGGAGAGGAAAAAAAAGATCTGACAACCTGAGAAATGGTTTGGAAAGTTTTTAAGACTTTAGGAGTGTCCATCTCTGTCTTTTAAAAATCTTCCAGTTCAAAGTCAGGAATTATTTTTACTGCCATAAATGCAATGTGTAAAAGATCTTTGAGGAAAATAAATAACAGGCACATTAAAAATTCTCTAAAAATGATAGAAAGTAAGTACTTCCATCTTCTGGAAGTAAGGTTTTGGCAAACTGGAGGACCACAAAAAAGTGTTTCTTCTGTTACCTAACAGAGAATTTCACCTTTAGAATAGTGTAAGTCTTTTTCCAGGGTAAGGACATATCAGATTGCCAATCTATCAGTGAAGCAATGACTAAGTCTTAATGCTTTTCACATCGGTGCAGTAAAATAGGAAGAGGAAGAGAAGAAGCAATTTTTAAGCAAGAGATTTTTTTTAAAAGTTAACAGCAGTTTGTACATGTACAAAACCAATGTCATTACTGTCATAAGGCAGAACATTAATGTTGGAACAAATGCTGCAGGATTTGTGCTTGAGAACCGTGCAAGTAAAACAGCAAATACCTTGATGGGCTGAGGGCAGTTATGGCAGCTTGGTGCAGTACCTGTGAACACCAGAGTTTGACCTCCTGCAATGAAATTTAAAATTTTGTATTTGTATGAATCCAGCACAGTCTGTGGGTATCTTTTTCTGCTGTATGGGAAGAAATACTCTCTGACACAGGCACTCTTGACATGATATTGGACAACTTATTCTTGTCAGATCAGTAGATTTTTCTTATTCACACAAAAATATCAACTTGAAATTATTCTTTCTGTTTTTAAGCAATTGCCTGTAAGTCTTCAGTAAGGGGATTCATTATATTTTACTTGTGTGGGGGGAAAAAAAAACATGTATCAATTACATCACCTCAAAAAGTCTCATAAAACACACTTGTTAAACTGAACCATTATTTTCTTCATGAACTGAAAGGTACAGTTAACATCACACTTATGAATTATAGTAACCTCAGAGGTAAATTAAAAGAAAGCCATGCTCCATGTAATACCAGCAATTTAACCTTTTGAAATCATTAACACCCTTACTAAATTGGTTCACTTTGATTTTTTGTTTGAGTAACAATTTAGGACTAATACCTTGCTAATTCACAGACCAATATAGCCTCCTTTAGATTTATTAGACTGAGAGAGATGCAAGTCAGGACTGAATTTAATTTAAGATTGTTTTCACTTTTATAGGAGTAACTTCTCTTTCTGTCACTGGCATTAACAAACAACACATTCACAAGCAGGACGAGAATAAGCAGCTGGTTACTAGTAGGAAACTAAGTGGTGAATAATTAAAACCGGTAAGTCTATGAGGGGGAAAAAGTAACATTTTTTTTTTTTTTTTACTTTAATAGTCATATTTTACATCTAATGAAGCCAAATCTGACTATGAAAACTGATTCATGGCTATTTTTCAGAATTAGGTGCTAGTGGCGTGAATTTCCACCCAAAGTTACCGTATATAATACCTAACTAACAACTTTTGTTGAATAATTATTAATAAGAAATAAGTGATTCAAGATAAGGAGGTCTCTTAGTTGGAAGAATGCGCTGCTGGTGGTAGACTAAACAATAATATTACAGTTATTAACCTGCAGGGCTTACCTGACACTGAACAAAAAAGGATTTTTTTCCCTACTTTTTCCCCAAATAGTTGTTAGTGAAGGAAATCGAGATCCACAGAAGGTAAGAGAAAAAGTCTGCTTCTGATGTAACTTCCCAATTGTTTTCAATCAAAATTTTCCATATGCTGCCATTTGTCGATGCATTTTAAAGTGATATAAAGGTTCTTACTGCAAAGAACACACATATGCAGGTCAGCTGAGCACTGCAATGGCAGCAACGTCTAAAGGAAATGAAAGAGATATATTAGTCTTTTGATTCTCAGAGCGGCTGTGCATTGAGAGATGCTGTTCACTTTGAGCCCCTGGGTACTACTTCCAAAAGGCATCATTACAAATGAGAAGTGAGCTACAATTCTACCATATGTCCTCCCCCACATTGTGAAAGGTCACAGTTGGCTGGGCGTCCATGTCATTGTATCTCAGCTCAGAAAGTGGTAAAGGAACTTAGAAGTTGTTTTTTCCCACAAAAAAAAAAAAAAAGAAAAAAAAAAAAAAGAACAATTGCCCACAGCTTCCATTTTCTGAGGAGGAAATGGTGGTTTGTCTCAGCTAGGGGATTGCCTGGGAATACAGCAGCCTTTGGAAAGAAGGGAATTAAAACAGCAACTCTAGAAACTGGAACTCGGGAAGAAAACATGCTGTTTGTTTACCCTTTCTAGGGTAAATGTGCTATGAAACATTAATGCATATTTTCTCTTATGTGTCTCTGGCTTGGCTGATTTTTATTGAATCTTACTCCAGGTCTAATACAAAAAATGTGCCACACCTGAAAGTTGTTGCTACATTGGGAAATCTCAGCCTAATGAAAACAAGCAAGAAATGCACTGAAATGCTTTGAAATTCAGTCACCTAAGCAGACCAGACTTCCAAGCCACAAGTTATTAAGCAGGCCAGTTCATCCAGTGAGTTGTGCTGAAAACCCAGACTAGTATCCAGCAAATATATTTTATCCTATGACTTTTTGAAATGTTGCAACAGCAAAAATGTGACTGAAGAAGTCTTGGATCCTCTTTCTGTTTTGTTGTGAACTGTTAGCTCCAAAGCACACTGTAAACTTTCACTCCAGGTCTCATGCCTAACACAAATCCATTCTGTCCTCTTAACATGAAATTCCATTAATAGCTGGTAAGAGTTTTGGTTAGTTTTTCCTACATTTATAGTATTCAACCCAGACCTTGCCTTCTCATAGCTGTGACAGTAGATAATAGAGTATCTGCTAAAGGACACCCAGAGAAACCTCTGTCCCTGGGTCCCATTGCTGAATACAGAGGAGTTCAATCTTCACATCTCAAAAAAAAAGAACATCATTAATAAATGCCTGTGAGGTTTGCTGAGCAAGGCTGAGATGAGAACTATAGAAAGCCTAACGGTAGCATTAATCGTGGTGATTTCAGAGGCATTTAAAAAGCATGCAACAAGATAACGCCACAGGCCACAAGGAAAAAAACAGAATATGCAAATATCTCATTTTCGTATGATTCTCCACTCCGAAACAGGGACCTAATAACAAAAATGAGTCTTTAATAATGTAAAAAAAAGCTTTTTATAAGGCCTAAACAAAAGGCCCCTGAATTACTACTGCATGAGAAGTTTCGATCGTGTCATTTAATCATGTCAGTTGAAGAAATGACTTTGCAAACTTAATAACATTCTTTCAAGCAACATGTACATCCTGTATTTACAGAGTATTTACTTATAACTAACAGTTAACTTTATCAAGGACAATGTGTGAAAATTCTGTACTTCTCACTGCACTGACAATGAACAAAAACATAGCTCACAGCAGCAACGTATATACTTTTTCTATGCATTGTTCATGTTCTGAAAAGGAAGAGGAACGTGGTTGGGCTTGTTCAGAAATGAGACAGAAATGCCATTGAGATTTCATTTCCTGTAAAATAGCTTGCAAAAGCTGTATTCACCGCAGTCCTACAGCAGGTCTTCAGCAGTGTTTCATTTTGTAATATCTGCTGGATCTTTTTGAAACCACTCATTGAAGATTAAAAAGACTAAAAATGGCCTGTTTTAAATTAGCAAAGAGCCTTAGCAGCTAGAGCAGATTACTCAAGTGGCAGAGCCAAAGACTCTGCCTTTGAAAGGGGAGCAAAGAGCACTTACCTGTATCTCTGCTCCTGATGAACTGTGCAAAGAGAGTCTCAGGACTTCTCTAGCTTGTGCAGTTCTAACAGCCTCAAAGTACCTTGTAATTAAAAGATGATCCCCGACATGTCTAATGAGGGACAAGAGGCCCCTGGTCTCTTATGGCCTGAAATCCAGGTGGAAGCTAAAACTTTCCGAAGGAATCATTCAGAGCACTTGCAGCCAAGCAAAACCAGGCACATGTTAGGTAGCATTCTGGTGCTAGGTGTTCTCACCACCATTGAAATAAACTAACTGGACTTAAAAAATGAAGTGATGCTTTAGAGTATCCTTGCTGTTTGCAAGTTATAGTTTTGGCACTTTAACTTTGGCTGATATTCAAAATAATTTGGGATGATCTATTCAGACTCTTCTCTGATCTAGACTCTGATCAGACTCTCTGGATCTAGAAAGATTTATTTTTTTTTTTAATGAGTGCATTCTGATTTAGCAGCTTGCAGGATGCAGGGCTTTCAAACACTCTATTCCTCCTTGCCAAATATGACGTGACTTGTGGAAAAACACAACACTTCTATGCACACTTGTGCATACACTGCCTTATCCTGGGTGGCTACTAAGAGACAAGAGACCTTCTCTAACTTCTACTTTCCCCCAGCTCCTTGCACAGAGCATTGCCATGCAATCTCACCACCACCTGGTTTGACTAAGAATATTAGCCAAATCAGAAATGCTACTGCCCTTCAAAAAACAATCCTCAAATTCAGAAACTATCCTGGGAGAACTGAACTGGAAATGGTATTACAATGTGCACTTTAACCAAGAGAAAACAGTCTGAATAATAGTTTAATTTTGATGTTGTTTTTTAGCACGATGTGGCATATTTCTGTGAAATTAATTTTGCCATTGCCTCTGCCTCCTCCCCTCCCCACCAAAATGATGGTACCATGAAAGAGACTTCTTAGTTCCAGATGTGTTCTGTTTCCTGCAGTAAAAATCAAAGTCACTGACCTCTTCATAAAAATCTGCCAAAGATAGAGATACACTACTTCAACTGTCTGCAACTTCTTTACTTCTAAATGAATAAATCAGTAGGATTTGTTGAGCTACCAAGTATTTTCTAATTTGTTTCTACTGGCAGGAGTGCTGCAGTTAGTTATATCCAAACAAACGTAGTGGCAGCATCTGCTTTATAATGACCTAAATGTCTAAATCTAATTTTAGAAAGTGACTTGTAAAAGATTCAACCAAGGCATTTAGAGCTTGGTTCTGATTATTTTTGCTCCTTTAAGTGAAGAGCTGATTTATTACATTTATGTAGTTACTGTTGATTCATAGAATCATAAGACGTCCTAAGTAACATAGCTGTGACCCATGCACAATAATGTATGGAACAAGATCCTCACAATTTCAGATCAACATATTGGTGCTGGTCGTATTGGAAATGGAGAAGGGTCTCAAAGCCTCAAACGCTTTGACATAGAGAGGCACATTTGTAGGAAGACAGAGTATCTTTTAGTATCCCATCTGACAGAGTGGGAGAAAAACTGTGCTCAGAAAACCTTCAGCAGATCTGATAAGAAGCATAAAAGTAAACCCATATTAATCTTTAACATAATTGCTCTTGGTAGTATGTAAATATGTTAACCAGGCAGACAACTTGAAAGGAAAAGTGGCAGTGAGGTGCTGTAGAGCAGGCAAAATGTCAGCTTGGGGTGAGTTAGCAAACCATTAGCTAGACAACAGAAAAATCAGCAATAAATTTGAATGGGTCAAAAACACTGTCTCTGTACAGTCTGTGGTTGCTACTACCCACTACCATTGCTTTTTTGTTCCCAGGACTGACTTTTCAGGGTATATTGTAAAGATCTCCACTGTACAATAATATGGAATCTTATCCTATGAAATGCTCTCCATGTGTCACGGAATGAGTGGTGGGAGGGGTGAGTGACACAACGCACTTCAGTCATGTGAAAGAAATAGTAATAGTTTTTATTGATATGGACAATGGTTTCACAAGTTTCTATGGCAAGGGCACTTACTATTTATTGCATAGAACTCAAGATATACACAGGATTATCAAGGAGAACCTCCCGTGGAGTCATGGGGCTCCGATTGGACCCCACTGCTTTCCAAGCTCCTCCTGAGGGGAGTCTAGGTGTGGCTGGATCCAGTTCTAGTCCCAGACCTAGTCAATGGTTTATGCCTAAGGCATTTTGTGCACAGTTACATCAGTGAAGTTTACAAGCTCAAAAAAGAGAGTGCGCTCTAATCACTTACCATGAATCTGTTAGCATCTGGCAAGGATCGCTCAGCCCTGAGGAGTATCCTAGAGAAATATCCCTGCTCAGGGGGAGATCCTGGAGTGCATCCCACTGCCATGCAAGGATCACTCAATGGCCTCCTGGGCTGTCCCCGTATTTATGGGATAAGGTGATTGACTCATAATCATTCTTTCATTTCAGATGACTTTTGGCTGGTGTATGCTCAATTAGCCCTGTCTTCCCATCAGGATGCAGCCATCAAGACTATTATTGATGGTTAATGTCTTAGTAAGGGAAGAAATCAGGGAGGCAACCACCAGGATCAGATAACGTCACTGATGGTTAACACCTGAATAGGGCTACATGTGAAAAGTCAAGCTGAGCTGGGGCACACTCATCACACCATGTGACAGCAGCAGCTGGGTTTCACTTTCCTTGTTCCTAGGGGAACTTTGGTGGCTCGAATGGACTGTGCCACTGTGGACTTAGTGGGCAAAAGATGTTTCACTTGTGGGGAAATGCCTATGGCAAGTGAGAGAAGAGGTGGGAAGGTCTGGGATGGGCAATGCTGGCAAAACGTGAATGAAATAGCATTCTTCTTCAATGGCACATGTTGAAGAGATGTTATCCTGAAATAAAATTTGGTGATATTTTTTTTTCAGGGTGGTTTTACAGGCTTTGTTTAAAAATGCAGTTTTTAGAATGGTGCCCAAGTAAGAACATAGACCGTCTGATGAATTAATTGCAGAGGAAAGTGATGGTGCAAGGATGGTTCCTCATAATCTGAATACATAAGCAATTCCTGAGATCCATCTTTTATTTTTCCATAATCAGCTTTGATCACGGTCTTGTAGTGCTAATGAGCTCAGTGCCATGACCTCGAAAACAACAGAGGCAGAATTTGCTAAAATTACTACCCTGCTTCTACAGAAAAGTAGCATGAAGATCTCTGCATGTTCCTCCAAGCCTTAGCCATTGAGATGGGGGCCTGCACAATTTCCACAGTTCTTCCAGGATTTCCTTCAACAGTGCCCCGATCCAAGTCACTTCTGGGGCTCTGACTATGGCATCTGATTTAGTGTGGTCTGATTTGGTCTTTTGGCATCCAGAATTCTATTTTATTCAGAATTTGGGATTGTAGTCTCAGATGTGCATTAGTGTCTAAGTATGCCCTGTATGTGTATTTCTGATATCCAGGATAAATACAGACATTTTAATATACCTTATCTGAGCATACTACGTCATATCAAACTAGCAGAAGAAACTATAAATGCTTAAACAGTTTCATGCATCAGAGTCATATGAGGAAATATATTCTTGAAGGGTATTTTGCATAACTCACAGACTGTAAATTAAATTAATCACATTAATAATCCTGATAAAGTGGAAGGTCAACAGTAAATGCTAGAAGGTTTTATTACTGTACGTGATACAACAAATGTATTAATGAACTCTTAGTGTATTATGTGTATTAAAGAATTCTTAGTGTCTCAAGTCACGTAGAGCTTTGGTGGTGTGTTTTGGGGATGTGCCATATAACTTTTTTTCTTTTAAAGTTGGTGGTAAAAACATATTTCAGGTCAAAATAGTAAATAATGAATCACTCATAAATTCAGCTCATTTCCTATCTCTCACTGAAAAAATGTTGATTCCAGGCCTGGGAGCGTAACTTTGAGCCAAACAGTAATTTCTTTATGGTGTGCATGACTCATAGGAAAGAATGCCTCATGAGGATAGCAGTAGAAAAAAAAATAAAAAAACCACATAAGTAAACCTGTTTTAAAGAAACAGGCAAGCAAGTAGAGGGCAAAAGGTCAGGGAAAAGGTCCTCAGCAGTTTTTGCATTACTCTTGGGGTGTTCACAGTATATTTGAGCTCCCCTGCCTCGAAATGCAGTGACTGTTTCATATCATTGCTGCAGCTGCCCATGCTGGATGCAGTTCAGCGGGGCCGGTGCTCCAGAGGGGACAGGCGTGCGGCTAGGACGTGCCATGGCCTGGCTCGAGGACCAAGGTAAGCTGCTGTGATTAATGGGTTAAAGATGCCCACATCAGAATTAAGAATTCAATTTCACATCCTTTTGCAGGACCCGGGGAGTAGATCGTGCTTTCTCTCAATGAATCTCTGTAGATTGCATCAGATATGGATAAAGTCTTTGCTTTCCCTATCCTGCAAACTGCATGCAAAGACCCTGTCACAAGAGATGCAGCCCAGTGGCAGGAGATACCATCCATTTTTTCCATGTCCAAGTTTTTTGTAGTAACTTTACACAAGTATCTGATTTGTATTACTGTTTCTTTATTCATAAATGTGAATTAAAGCAGTTTACCTTCCTCCATAAGCTGTTGTGAGATCTCTTGGTTGGTTATGGTTATGTAATTATTATAAATATTACCTTATAATTATTATAAATATTACCTGCCTTCTCTTCAAAATGACTCTTCCCTCGGGCATGTCTAATAACTGGGGCAAATCTAAACACATCAAGTATATTTTATGCAAAGAGATTCTGAAATTAAACAGGATTTCAGTGTAGCTCTCAGCAGCAAAATTTCATCTGATATTCACTGTTTTTTTTTTCCCAGAGTGCTAATGGGTGATTAATTTCAACAAGCAACACTGTATAGTTATATAATTGTTTATGGGCTATTAAAATATCTTACCTTAGGTTCCAGTCTGAATACTACCTGACAAAGCTGCACAATGGTGAAGTGTTAAAACATGAAGTAGCTTATTCTTGTATAGTAAGCACAAACTCCTTAATGTCATGTACTTAAAGCTATGTTGAGGCCCAATTAGTACCTGTCTGGGTACCTTAGAAATTTTTTTGTATAACCTTGCTACAGATCATTACTGTCTCCTACACCTTTTAGGCGCTACCAGGAAAATATGATTCAGGTCATCACATGATATAATTTGAGACCTTAAGGTAATTAGTTGTTCAGTATCTTCCTCTTAAAATGATGTTGTTAGAACTGAATTATACCCTTACACATTAGAATTACAATAATAAAAAAACAGCTTTCTCTGATTCTCCACAAACACTTCAAAGATGAAATTAAAATATGCACTTTGGAATGGTTTCTTATTTAAGGGTTAATCAGGGTTAATTCCTGATGATGTTGGAAACCATATTACAAATTACAATTTGTATTTCAAAAAGAATTAATAGAATGTATTTCTTTCCACTCAAATTTGCTTCATTACCTTCTGAAGTGTAGTAGAATTGCCTCATGAGGTGGAGTCATTTGGACATTTGGATTTGACCACAGGAAGATCCAACAGAGAGTAGTTTTCAGTAGGTCAAATCTCCTGAGTGCAAATAATTCACAGGAAGGAAAAAAATCTGTTAATAATAGATTGGTACACATTATTTATTCAATTTTACCATCTAATCAGAAGAGATCTAATGAGATCAGCTGTAAATCACTGTTTAAAACAGTGATGCATTGAGAAGGATGAGGAGGGGAGATTAAACTAAATTTCTGGAAATACTTGGAAAACAGTAAGACACTAAACCCCACTAATCTCCTTCACTACAAGTTGGACAGTCTGTTCTGTTCTGGATTTTCCTCTTTAAGGGAAGAGATTTCAGCCCTTTATCCCCCACAATCCACAGTGTGGTTGCCCCATACAAAGGATGGAGAATTTCGCTCTTGGCAGACCTCAAGTGAGAGCCAGATTCTTTCCTATCTCATTTTTATTTGACTTTTGGAATGAAAAATGCCTTCTAAAAGCCACGGAAAGAGCAAGGATAAGGAGCCTTTCATTGTAAGAAGCACTGCAGCACAGTGTCATTCATAACGGCCTGCATACCCTTTGGTGCCAGCGTTGGCACTGGTAACTTACTGCTTGTTCTCCTGCAGTAGAGCTCATATGACTATGAAGTCCTGGAGCCCTGAGCCTAGAAGCCTGTTTCCTAAAATTTCTGTATCAAAATTACAAGTATGTATTTCTATTCACAACTGTAGCTTTGTGACTACCGGAATAGTATTGGTTTTCCAAGGCTGTTAAATCATGATTTCCTTTAATGTAATGAATCATTTCAGTTTTATATACTGGTTGCCTGGTAAGTAGGGAAATGAAGAGTGTGATGGCCCCTGATTTAAGTATTGCATGGCAAGGGAAAACAGTCAGAGTGAGGAAACATAGTGTGAGAACTGCAGGATGACTTCTTATAGGCCATGAGGATTTCAGATCTACTAGAGAACACCATCAGCCTAAAGAAGATTGCAGAGTAAGAGAAGTGATTATGGTATGTTTTGACACCAGAGATACAGGGAACTACAGAAGAGACATTCTGAAACAAGACAGATTGCAGAAGTCATACAGGCTAAAATCCGTGTATTCCATACGCAGCATTAACTTGAGAGGTAGAAACTTTCTGAATGGACAGTCTCCAGTTAGAAGAAAAAAGTCCCTCTGGGTAATCATAAGGACACCAATTTTTGCCAAAGAAAACCTACGTGTCGAGGAGACAGCTCAAAAGGTGAGTGAATATGTTGAGGAATCCAGTGACTGCATTTGTTTGTTGATGACAGCTGCTGTAAAGGAAAAAGTAGTGATTTTCCAGTGGAAAAAGAGACATCAGGATGAGTTGCATCAGAACTAGGAAAAGCCTACTTTACAGTGCAGAAGGCTAACAGAAACAGCTGTGTATTTCAGGTTTTGCTTGACACTTGACGTTAGTATTGGAAAATTTGGTTTAGGAAGAAATAGAGAATTCATATAGCTGGTAAGACCTTAGGATCACTTATAAATTGAAAAATTATAGAGAAAGGATCTGTTGGTCCACTGTAAGTTTTAGATAATAATATGGGTACAGTGTGTTCGACTGCAATTAAGAGTAACCAACACCTGATGCTTCTGGTGCAGCATAAGACCTATAGGGATGACCTATACTCTTACAATGAAGAAACACAGTGACCACTAAATGTCAAATGAGAATGAGTAGAGCAGCTAACTTCACCTTGGCATCAATCTTGACTTTGGAAATGCAATAGGAATTGTACTCCAAGCCCTGGTATCCAGTGCATACCGAGTCAACAAGGGCTAACAACTCAAAGGTGAATTATCCTAGTAACATGGGAAAGACAAGGATATTTAACCTGCAGGACTGGCTAATATTTCTCTGTGACTGTAGAAGGAAATATATTATGATCCAGATATGATTGTAAGATAAATGAGGATATTGCAGTATGTTTTTGATAAACCTTTACATCATACCTATATTTATCTATCAATAATATTTTCATTTTATCAAATTTCAAATTCTGATCAGCTTTTTTGTCATATCTTTAAAATCAAGAACTTACTGGAAAAAAAACTTTATTACATTCACCCCTATCTAGTCTTTATGATGAGAAAAATATGGCACATATTAGAACAGAATAAACCAGAAGGGATTTTGTTAGAGTCAACTTACACTTATTAACAAAACCCACCTTTTTAGCAAAAAGGAATTGCTATAGTTGAAGGTGGAAGAGCTCACAAATGAAGGTTGAGGAAGATAGTCTGTCAATATTTTGAACCTTCTTACAAATCTACAGACTATTTCAGTTAAAAAACGGCCAGCAACACATCTTACAGAAAACTTGCCTTCATGTTTTTCTGTTCATCGTCATTTTGTGTTTGTTTGTTTTAAAACGCTCCACTTCACTAGTGGACACGTTATGCTATGTTACAACACAGTCTTTCCAGAAATGGTCGAATGTTTATAAATCTACAGGGAAAGTTTTAGCTATTTTTCAAAAATAGAATATTTATGAAGCTGGGTGTAAAAAACAGTTCAGAGCCTTATCCCATCAGCCTCTGCTCTGGGTCACTCTGGTCATGTTTATATGAGTAGAAGTAGACTTTTTTTTTCTTTTTTTTTCAAAAAAGTTACAGAGCTGGAAGACAAAAGCATTAATTTCAGAGCCTCCATAACAACTTCGACTCCAAGATTTCTTCTAATAATGCCAAAATCACATAGAATATATGAAGGAGATTGACATAGCCATCGATAGAAGAACTTTTTGATAAGTGTTGTAGTTAAGATATTACAATGGGTGAGAGCTGATACTTTGAGCAAAATCCATCCGACCTAACATACACATTGATGCCCCTTTTTATTTATTTATTTATTTATGTATTTATTTATTATTTTTTATTTTATTTATATTGTTATAGTTGTTGTTGTTATTATTATCATTATTAATCAGTCTATTCTGCCTGATTCCACTTTATTACACTGGTATAAAGAAGACCTAAAATAAAGTAGGCCTATAAAGAAGAACTAAGAACTATTTAAGTGAAATGGCAATGAATGTGGAGCAGGTCTCGTACGTGCACACAGGACATCTGGCAAAGAATATGCAATAAACAGCAAACTTGAAGGCATATGGTTTGCAAAACAGGCTTTCTTCAGATACAGCTTTTATGGCAGTGCTTATAAGCAGGTCACCCAATAGACAGAAATCAGTCACTGTGTGGTGTAGTTCATTGCTCTCATTGATTTGGAGAATCTATCTTCCTACAAAGTATGAACACCTAAAAAGAATATTTAAATATCTTTTGTGTAGACATTAAGCTCTTATAGGGAAATAACTCATAGGCATTACTCAGGTTTGTGCTGCAGACATGCTTTTTTATTACATTTATACAGCACCTAGCACAACAGGGCTCGGCTGCAACTCAGTTGTCTTAGACTCTAGCAATGTCTAAATAAAAATGATAGCAACAATGAGATGTGTATTCAGTAGCTGTTTGCTTTTACAGAATCCTGTAGAAATGGCCAGTTGGCTGTGTGTTTAATGGGAAGTATTACTTCTGAGGACAATTAAGTCATTCCACACCTAGAAAACAAGAAACTACAAGTCTGTCTGACCTGGGGAATCTGAGCACTTTATGCAATAAATCTTGGGATAGATCCTGTAGATGCACCTGATAGATAAGCTGAGGAACCAGGTTCGCTTCTTGACATCTTTCATAGTCTGTCATTAAAGATTCCTGTTTACATTGATTAAATAAATAAGTACCTACAAAGACATTCGTAAATCCCGGATACCATCTGCTGGTGGAAGCTGGTAGTATTGAGCTCCCTATGGACATCTAACTGAAACAGAATGCAGTGCATGGCCTGCTAGCCTGATAAGGTTTCAAATATAAACCTGTTGATAAATAGAGCTTTTGAGATTTTTTTTTTAATTTTCATACTAATATATAATTGTTGTATATTCTTATTTCTAAACAATAACATTACATTCCCAGGCCCAAATGAGCAATCTCTCACTCTCCCCAAATTCTGTCTGACTCCCATATCATCAGAGTTTGTCCTGGTGAAAAGGCAACATGGACACTTGAGTTCTTCTATCTGTTGGGTGGACTCAGTGATATCTACATTTGTACGGATATCGTTTGCCAAATATCAGCATATTTTGCTCCAGAAGGAGTAATTTCTTTTTACTTCTTTTCAGCATAAAAGTTCCTCTACTACTCCTAACTGTCTGGAGAACATCAGGCAGCTCTCAGGCAATTCAATGAACCTGCAAGAACTCGTTGCTGATGGTCTTATCAGTCATTTCTCTACTGCTATTTGATATCTTGACCCATCAAAGGAAAAAATTCTGAATGTGTAAATTAAGTGGGGTTTAAGGACAATTAAATATTCATAGTATGGGGCTGTAGATGAAAATGTAGTGGCTTTGACTCTAAATTTTCAAAATGCCTGTCAATTCAATCATTCCCATTGTGAACATTATTTTGAATGTGCTATAACAAGGTCTCCAGATCAGACAGATCAGTGATCAGATATGGCAAACACAGGAAAATGAATGAGAGAGAACAGTTATCCTTGTCTGTAAAACAAGATTGCCTGATTACTGCTTGCCAGGAGGTTCTTACACTGTGATAGTACAAGAAAAAATATTTAAAAATCAAATATATATGCGTTATTTTCTAATATTCTTTATTTTCTAACATTTTCTAATCTTCTAATATTCTTTAACTACAATCTAGTTAAAATATCAAACTAATAGGACATGTTTCATGCCTGTGATTCATATTTGCTTTCCTGTGCTTCAAGAATTTCTTTTGCCATTCCCTAACTCTGGGCATCTCAGGAGGGGAGGCTGTCCTGCCAACAGAGGAAAACAAGCCCCAGGAAGAGGGCTTTCCTTGAAGGAAACCACGCATAAAATCTGGGCTGCACTTCCAAATACCATGGCTTACTGTTGTGAGAAAGAGCAGTACAGACATGCTAGCACAGTGCAGGTAGCAGCCTAATCTGTGTCTTCAGAAAAGCAATGCCGAAAAAACATGTGCCCATAACGGCAACTGAATTTCTAAATTCAGTCCTGGCTGCATTTCTATCAAACTGGAACATTATATAAATCCTGTTCATGCTAACTTGGGTTTAGTGTGCTTCTATTGAAGAGCACTCATGGGAATAAGGATGCTGACCTAATTAATAGACTTTTCCTTCCTGCATAACAGTTTATAAAATGGTTTAACTGTGTTTCAGCCCAACCAGAAATTTTGCAGCTAGTCTTAATGATAAGCTATGCAAAAGAAGCTTCATCTCAAACTAATTCAGGTGTTACAATAAAATGAAACACTGAAGCTTTACCTGAATTAAATCATTGGATTAAGACTGCATAAGAATACTGCCATTTACATCTGTACACTTCATATCACATCATTCTCTTCTCTGAAGCAAGATAACTATTGTAAGCTCAAAGAGTTCAAGGATATGTAGATGTTGCTACAGCAGCTTATTGTTATTTTTTATTAAAAATATATATATATTTGCACTGGACAGGTAGCTCCCCCAGTTTGCAGAAAAAAAATTCTATTGTATCCATATTACTGAGGATATGAGACACTGAGAGAAATACAAATTATTACATGAATTTCTTTTCCTGCCCGGGATGGAGCTCTGCAGATCACTTTCATTAAAGTACTTTTCTTGGCATGAAAGTCCTCCTGTGCAATCTTTTGTATGTTGTTTCCTTGCCATTAGTGAGATCATTTGACTTTTCTGTGGGAAAGCAGAGGTTAACATCTTGCTTTGTATATCTAGCTGTTTGGAAAAGCAACTAAAAACCTGAGTGATCCTGCACAGCCCACACTCACGAGTCCCTCTCCTAATGAAGACACTACCTTAAGCTGACGTTTCTGGTTCCGCTGTGATAGGCAGTTCTAGTTCAAGTAAATTTATTTGAGCTACATTTCATGGTAAAAAGGCTACATGCAAATAGCTTTTGCTGAGAACGACCTCAATTCAGCAGAGTTAGTGGGGCTGAAAGCTGTTTTATTTTGGTCCTTTCCTGAGGACTGATTGCAATCTGGCAGGTGTCAAGAGTGCACTCTGCACTCTTGCTTATTATCATAGCACAGTGTTGAGGAATAGCAAATAAAACATAAAGGACTCAGATTCTTTCTAATTCTAGAGAATTACAGATATTTAAAAATATTTATCTGTAGATATATATGGCATATCTTCAGATATATATGGCTGCCTTGACTGTAGAAGGGTCCCAGGACACACTGGCTCCACGTGGGTCGCCCTGACCAGCTCCGTCACCCCTGTCCTGCTGTCAGGTTGTCACTCTATCCCCCAGGCTGCCGGACACGCTCCCTCACACAGCCACAAATGTCACCCTGACTCATCCACCTGCATGGCAGACAAGCAAGACCACCGAGGTGGCCTGGGGGTCACTGTCCTGGTGCAAAGCTCGTGAGATGCTGTTGAGGATCTGTAGTCGCTACTCGCCTGAGAAAAATCCAGTCCTACATGTAAAACATTTCATTGCTGATGGTTTCAGCTAAGATACGTTCTGGTATTCTAGCTCAGTGCATCTGCATAAAACCCTCCTGTAAAAGAAAAAAAAACAACAAAAAAAAATCTTGTACCAGCCCTGCAGTTAGTCCCGCTGGTGCTGCTTGGAGAAATAAAAAGTCGTCAGAGAAAAAAAAAAAACAAACAAAAAAATCTTGTTCCAGTCCTGCAGTTAGTCCCCCTGGTGCTGCTTGGAGAAATAAAAAGTTGTCAGGAATATTTTTACCTTTGTGAAAGTTTGTTTTCTGAGGTGTCATCACCCCAGTATAGAAGAACAGAGCTGCAGGCAGAGAGATGCTGGGAAGGTGGAAAGGAGCAGAGGAGCAGAGCTGGGGCCCAAGGGGTGGTTGCAGTAGCCAACCATGAGATGAAGTTGTCTGCAGTGCCGTCTTCTCCCCATCCTCTCATTTCTCTGCTGCAAGAAAGTGAGGCAGAAACCCAAGGCTTCAGGTCTACTCGTAAGTCAGCAGAACTCCCAGCAATGCAAGTTATTGACCGGCTAAAAGTGAGCATTGGAAATAAAGAGTCAGCCTGTATTACAGTGGATTAAAGGAAATTTAATAGTTATTTATCTGCTTTCTCTGACTGACCTCTGATTAAGGTGATGGTGGGAATAACTTTTTTTGTTTTTGTTTCTGCGTTGGATTTTCATGTCCTTTGTATTATATAACTCTTCTACATCAGACATAAAAAACTTCAGCACTGTTCTGGATTTAAATAAATAGATTTAATGAAGATCCCACAGGAAATCCAAGCACTCTGAGACCACATCTAAGGAAAAGAAAACATTGGTGCTTATAAATATGTATGAAAGTCCTGCTACTCAAATCAGGGAAAATACAGTGCGATTTCCATGGAATATTTTCTCTCAGGCCATTATGGAAGCATCTACTGCATTGAGTCCCATCTAGGTCTTCATCTTCTGTGATCTTCTGTATCAGACAAATAGGAGCCCCTCTGGACCAGGGTGGAGGGTATCTTAGGATACGCATGGGGTATCTTAGAGAAGAAGATTCCAGATTTGCAGATGGATCTCAGTGCCCAAACGCTACCTACGACTTCCTTAGCTGGTCTCATATGGGATCCTTTCCCTCCACAGAAACCTCTTGCTTTATGTCATTATCACAGTTAAGGAGCATTATCCAAAGCTATAATATATTTACACCAGTTCTTCCACGCTTTTTTCTGTTTAAATAAATAGCTTAAACATACGTTGCATTTGTGTTACCTGTCCAGCTTGCCACCTTTAGAGGCCGTGGTGGTTAATACATCTGCCTTGTCCCATATGTCCCAGTCCAGGTGCCAGATCTCCCTTGCTGTGTGGATACACCAGTGTGTAAGAAGGGTTAAAAATGCACTTACCACTCTGAGTGAAGGTACATGGATGAGGTTAAACCCTAAGAAGTTTTTCTTGTTAATTTTGTAGCTATAAAGGCAGTTTCACCACACAAAGAGTAGTTAGGATTGAGCACACTGACCCTTAGCAAGGAATACCACAAATGAGTTCCTGATTTGGCACTGTAGTTTTCATTTCAGGCAAGAGTGGAAGAATCAGGATTAGAATAGATCCAAATTATGAAAAACAACCTCCAGAAAGGCAGGAAAAAGCTGACATCAAGATTCCAGCTTTGAGATGAATGGGAGCTAAGACAAGGACCATAGCTAAGAGATATTGGACAGCCAGTGTCCGCAGAGTTTGTAGCTGAGCTGGGACAAAAGGCAGCAAAATATCTAAACCGTGGCCTAATTTCATCCCTCTACTCAAATCCCTTTTCCTCTGCTGAACTGAGGTTTGTGTCCATCCTGACCTCCATTTCCCACTTAAGATGTTAAAATAACATCATGCTTCTGTAGTTTCTAGCAAATCTAGATCACATTGCCAAAAAAGGGGAGAAGAAAAAAAAAAGAAAAAAGTATTTTAAGAGCTGGGATTTGCTGTACATTCCTAGAAACAGAACTGCACATGGGCCACATTCCTGTGGTGCTTGGAGTGGGACACGGAAGCCCACCAGGCCCTAGGGATCACGAGGATGTTCCCTTTGCTCCGGACACCCAGTCCCGGGGCTTGTAATCCACTCTTCATCCTTTCCAACAGCAAGCTGAAGGAGAAGCCACCGGGATTTGCCCCAAATAGCCCTGGTTGTCAGTGTTGTCCAGAGCCAAAGTTTGGATAAGCATAAAAAGCTTTCCATAAGCCATGTTAAAGTCAAGGTTAGATTACATAACTTGACAGTCGGGGCCCTGATGAGCCGAGTATTATTTTCAATTTCCAAGCAGGATCCTGCTTTTTGAGTGCTGAGAAGTGGAGCTTTTAAAGCACCTTCTCTGCCACACTGACAAGAAGTGTGAAATTAAGGCGCTCTCCTTTTTGTTTTCCTACATGATGTTATCCTCTGGCAGTCTCACTAAGGCCAGCTCTGAAAGCCCCTCTGCCTTGCACAGTTCCCAAAATATCACAGCTGAAGCCATAAGGAAATTGCCAGCGACTGCTGAAAGCAGCTTGATTGCAAAACTGCTGTCGTTTCTGGAGCGATGTACCCTGCAGAAGCACCAGATTTTGTCATGCCCACGTCCACTTCACGGCCCGGGGCTGACACCGCAGCTGTGCCTTAGAATGAGCTATGTTGGGCCAAAGTCTGTTTAAAATTAGCAGTTGCTGGGAGCAGGGATGAGTCAGAGAGCGCGAGAGGCTCTTGTGAGAGCTCCTCCCTGCCTGGGGAGAGAGCAGGACCTGGCACGGCCTGTCCCTACCTCCTGCACGGATGATGCAAAATGAAAAGCGCTCTGATAAATCTCCCCAGCGCCCCATTCGGCTATTTTCTTCATCCTGGCAAGCAAATTTCACTTTCTAGTGTCACATTCACTGAAGTGGGCTATTTAATAAAAGCAGGTATGCGTCCTGCCCCCAGCAAGTGGCGGTGGCAGCTTTCATAGACGGAGTGAGTCACAGAGATGGGCCTGAGAGAGGCACCATGGCCATTTCATACTGCCAAGGTGCTCATTTCTTCACGTGAAACTAAGTTGCTTTCAGGCTTATTTCTGCGTATCACTGTGCGGTGCATTCTAATACCCGGTTCTTCAAACCTGTCACTCCCAACAGGGCAGAAATTATTCTGCTATTAATAGTTTGGTCCACAGAAACATGCTCATGAGAACCTCAGATGCATAGATATCATAGATATTTTCTTTTAATGCAGATAAAAGTCTTCCAAAATCTGTCAAAAGGACTGAGAACAAGTTGCCCTGGGAGACTCTACATGGAAAATATCAAAAGCTCTGTGAAGGTAGGAAGAGCACAGGGACAAAAGCATATATCAGAAATTCATAGTTATTTTGCTCAAAATTAGACTGTGAAGCAGTCTAAGATCCAGGCAGTGTGGCTGAACTGCAAGGACAATTTTACAGATATTTTTGACCTTTTTGCCATTGAAATCAGAAACGAAGAGGAACAGGCATCCTTAAAATGAGATTACAGATGTCTTTAATTAAAGCAGTAGGAATTACTGACTGCATTTGACAACTAGTTTTAATTTAACAGCCAAGACACTGTTGGTGTTCAAAAACCACCCTTCGATATTTAAAATAAACAAGGGAAAACATTTCTGTGAGACAGGAAGAGCAGGAAGTCTTTTAGAGGATAAAAAATTCTTAAAGTGAGAAATCTGCCTTTCACACATCAGACTTACAAGTCCTTTGAGTTAGCAGCTAGCAATAATTAAAAAAAAATGGGGGTATAAGTTGTGAGAATATTTGTTTGCTAGAAAAAACAATATGCGTATGGGGTATGACAAGCAATTTTAAGAATCGTGTATTTTTTTCCAGATTGCAGGTTGCAAGTGCAGAGTGTTGGCTGGCTACAAAACGCTGAGCACCTCCTTCTGCTCTCATTCCTCTGCTTTAAATTTACTCCAGAAAAATCTATCTGCTGTGTCCCTTAGAAACGGGTACCTATGGTAACATGAACCACCTTGATGCAGAAAACTAAGTACTGAGATCTTGTGACACTTACTGTGTCATTGCAGCTCTTCAGAAGGAAGATGGAAGACAT
The DNA here is from genome assembly GCF_000705375.1 of Tinamus guttatus. Next base: position 4,938 of record NW_010583643.1, on the reverse strand, counting down.
CCTGTAACCAAGAAACAATTTGACAAAGATTTTTCTACACGGAACCATATTTCCTGCAGGCTCTCACTCTTCTGGTTCTGGAACTCTGTGAGTATATTATCACTGCAATTTATGTGAAATGAGTTGCAAAATTAGGTATTTACCTCTATTGACAAAAATCTAACCTGAAATGTGATTTTTTTTTGACAAGACTTGCTTTCCACAAAACCACATAAATATTCTTTAATTCTTTCTGAACTGAATTTCACATGAACTTTCCCATTATTTTGTTCAGATACTAATAAACTTTAAATGTAAACATGCCCCCAACAAGATGAATTTCTAGCTATGCTGTTTGGGCATAGAAACCACTTGAGATAACAATTCTTTCATTCTGTCATGACTAAATATTCTAAGCATGCCATAAATTTACAAAATGCCTCATAAACCAATGTTCTTGTATGATAAGAGGAAGCCTATGTGTATGCAATGTGATAACCTTGAACTCTGTGGATCTGTGGATCACCGCTCCTTGCTATGTCCTAAACATCTGTAAGGTTCAGAAACTTTACAAAATTCTGCAAACGTCTTCACAACAAAACATTCCACACCAAGGTCCCACTGCTCATAAGGATATGAGAACTGAAGTTACAAGGCTGATCTTTGTTTTAACCTCAGCTGAACAGAGTCACAAAAGGAACGTTTCACATGAACAGTTAGGAAGGTCTGTGACACAAATGCGTACTTTACATTTCTTTCATTAAATTGTACAGCCAGCATCTAGGTAATAATTCTCCAAGCTTTTCAAGCTCACAAGTCTCTACACTTACCAATTCCCCTCTGAGAACGCAGACTTACCCAAGCGATCCAACAGGCACCAGAGGCTAGAAAAGTGTCCTCGGAACTTCAGCGGCAGCAGAATCCAACCCAGTCCCAGTCTCTGCTCACTTTGTCTCAGTGGTCTGTCAGCTTTAAGGAAGATTAAAAACTCTAACACGGGGCCAGAGTAATTACATGTGTTTTCAGACCGCAGAAAAATGAAACCAAAGACAATAACATATAAGAAGGAATAGCTCTGCACAGTCATGTTAATGGCAACTTAAAATACTTTCTGTATTTTCAAAGGAGATTCTTTTTCAAACCGTTTCTAAAATGTTCTGTTTTGTTCCACTTGTCCCTGTGCTCAGCTCCCCGTTGACGTTTATGCCAAGAATCATTGTGAAATATTTGTTATCAGTCCATAAAGTTTATCATTTTTAGATACATACATGCATGCACACTTCAGGTTCATAATAAGGAATGGCAAGTGCCAGAACCATAAGAAGAAAATACAGCTCGGTAAGAGCTGATTAGCAGAACCACCTGAAAGGGGTGGGTTTTTGAGTTATCTAAAGGATCAAATATTGGCTGTAGTCAGGAATGACGGGTGGTGCTTGTCACGGGGATAGAGCCTTACCTGCTTATTTTATCATAGAAATTTCACAGTAAGAAAACTATCATCACGCTTTGCTTTATTTAACAAGCTAGTACAACCTAAGGAGTAAGCTTGAATTTCTGCTGGAAAAAAGGCTGCCACATACAACTGGAAATCCCTAAAAAAAGATGCAGTTTAGTTTATCAAGAGACATTGTCAGGCATTGCATATATTTCAACTTCTCATTAAGAAAACGCACAAAGCATACACAGACATTACATGTGATATTGATTTGTCATTACGATACAATCAGAAAAAAGAATCAATCAATACATGTTTAGTGTAGCTTGAAGGAACTGATTTAAACTGAAAATGAAAAATATTTATCCGATAAGTCTTTTTTTTTGTTTTTTGTTTTTTACCTATATGAGATATCTAAGTCTAAATTTATATTTTCAGCCAAGATCTCTTTGCATCATCAGTCTTATTTAGCAGCTTTATGCATGTGCCTAGCAACTATTCACAAAGCAGAACCCCACTGTTTGTGAGCCCATGCAAACAAAATCCCACATTGAAGCATTCACAAAAGATGATGAGAGGATGCAGCCAGAGGAAACAGTACAAGAAAGCATTGGGACAGCCTGGTCAGTGTGACAAGCAATAACTAAAAGGCAGGTGAGGGATATACTAGACTTGAAAGTTTCAGTGATTTCACTTAAAGCAGCTCCTAGAGGTTGCAAACTCCTTGAAAAATTTTGTAAATGTCTGCAGAATCCTAAGACACATGCCTGGACTCTTGACTTTTCAAAGGAAGAATGAAAAAGCTAGAATGGAAATCTAGTGAAAAACTAATTTGCTACATATTTTGTGAGTTCCAGAAAATTGAAGACTCCTTTCCCAAGCGAGCAACTAAAGTTACAACTTTGCACTGTGCAACCAGCTCTACTGTGCTTACACCTCTGGGACTCTAGGACAGTTCTGTGTGTTGTGTGTACTGGATGTTAGACCAGATCATCACTGCTGGATATCAAAAATGTGAATATTGGCATATCCGTAGTGCCTCTTACAAATTAAGAGGTACCACCTACCTCTACCTTTCTAGCAGGCCCAATAACCTGCTTATTGCTGTCACACTGTGTGTTGTGTCTTCCCTAGCTGATTAAAACCACATCAAAGTAATACTTGCTAGCTAGTGATGTGCAGCATCTTCTGTGACGTGGCCCATTCTTGAGTCCATTTGATAAGACTGCAAGGAATGTGATTGTTGATTGTGTTGATATAGTTCTTTACATCATGAAAGATCCTCAAGTAATGTCATTATTTTGCAAAACTTAAAGGATATATAAATCATCACAGATCAGCTCCTCCACTTACCGACGTCATTGTGAGAGGAGTGAGACTTTATGTGCTTACTCTCAAAAAAACATGTTTAGACAGTGAAGAATGACCTACATAGTTGAAACTGCAAGAAGAATTTGGATTAAAAATGTTATTGCTCAAGATGTAATTTGATCACAACACCAGGATAATTCATCTTGCTCTCAAAACCAGCAGCAGAGATAGAAGTTATTGCACTCAAAGGGAGCTTACCAACTCAAAACAACTTTCAAGATTCCTTTTTTCCTTCCCATCAATAAAGGAATTTCAGGAAATATACATAAGGTTTTCATGTATTGTTCTCTTAACGACCATCTCTTTAGTAATTTAGATTAATAATTATAAACCAAACTTATTTCAAATTTTCTGTCTTTGTCCTATTTGCAGAAGCTTTCTGAAAGATTAACTGTATCATGGTTTGCTAGAATTTTCAGTCACTTTGTGCTTGAAAATTGTAGTTTTCTTTTAAATGTAAGCCAACAGTAAGCAGACTTTGAAAGGTACTGGCCCTTTACAATATTACAAGGCTGCTACTTACAGCAAAGATTTCTCCCTCTCTTTGCATATATTACCCAAGCCATAGAAAAATGTTACATATTATTACAGTAAACCCCATAGGATAAATAGATAGAGCATATATGCTTAAATATAGGTCAAGACATATTCTTTAACAGATGCGACAATTTTTATCATAACATCCGTCTAGTCTGCCCACTGCTTTTTTCCTATTGAAAAAATACTATACACAGTGTAAAATGGTTAGAAAATACATCAAAACTTTTTTAAGAAGGCAGACTTGTTGCTTTATGGTCCTATTCTTTTTTTCATGTCAGCTTAAACAACGAGTGCCAAAGCAGTGTACAGATGAGGAGCAATAAGCAGCTCGTGGAAGCGGCGACGCGCGAGCCCAGGCTTTTTGCATTGCAGTTGTTGGAGTAGCAGCAGTGAACGCTCACGCCGGGCGCTCTGGATCCGTCTCTCCTTGCCCGCTCACAGAATGACCTGAACGAACAGGACTTCATAATGCCACCTGAAACAGAGTCACACGCAACCCAAACATAGCAGGAAGCTCCATTTCACCTACTTTTATCTGTCCTTTAACAACATGGATCTGACTTTCCAGTAGTCAAGAACAGTTCTGTGATTCTTGCAGACCAATGGGTACAATCACACCAGATTATAGCACATTCCCAGGCTCCCTCTTATGTTTCAATAGTTGTAATTTATCTTTGATACAACTGAAGCACCTTCTTGGAACCTACTCAAGTACAATATCTCATTAGGTTCTTTTCTTTCTTAATTTCAAGATGAGTCATTTAATTAAAAAAATCTACATAAGAATTGGCCAATACGTAAGATACTCTTTTATAGCTTGCATGTAGCCTGGATGTAGCTCCTCATCATGGTAATTAAACAAATCAAACTCAGATTGTTGCTAATCCATTTAAATTAGGAATTGAGATTTATTACAAGGATTTTTTTCTCCCTCATTATCTGACTACCCTCTGATTCCAATATTGGTTATTTCTATTATTTAATGAGTCTGAAGTGTTTGTGTCTACTCACTCGCTTGTCCTCTTATCACTGCGCATGCATCTGAGTGCCCTGGACACTGCTGAGTTCCTTGTCTGTTACAGTCTTCATCACTAGAGCCTACACAAGTGTAACACTGCAGTGCTTCACCTGCCAGGAAGAAGACAGTTTATAATAGTAAAGCTTTAAAAAAATCTAAAAATAACAGCTGTGCACCCAATTTTGTTTGAAGAACATGCAAAATTTACAAAACCTAATTGCATTTAAAATAATCTACAAGCATCTGGTATTCCGTAATTGCATTCACACTTGTAACATTTTCAGAGCAGTGTCCACCAGAAGAAATTAGAGTATTATCATTCTTTTCCCTTCAGCATTGTCTTTGGTGCAAAAATGCCAATAAAAAGTACACTGCAAATACTTAAAATCTTACTGTGATTTATGTTTAGTTTGCTCTTAAAGTATCAAGTCAGTCATAAGGCGATGACAGCATACCTTAAGAGTTTTGTTTTTCTTTAAACATTTCAATCATAACCTGATCCTTTTTTCTGCCCGTCCCCAGAGTTCACCCCTAGTTCAAATTACGAGGTGTTTTAAAAGCAAGTATGAATTTGAAACATATTTAAAATATCATA
>NW_010583642.1:420980-431007 GCF_000705375.1 Tinamus guttatus | reverse complement strand
CCCGGTTAGAGCTTCCAAGGCCCACAATTCCCAGTGGCGGAGCTTCCGAGGCTCGCACTCCCCCGTGGTTCAGAGCTTCATTACCATTTATCACTTGAGGCCATGTAGATGTTGTCCTTCGTCCGTCCTGTCGAGTTTTCTCCACCGCATGATCTTCCCCATTCGCCTATCTCGGTCCCTGTTCGGGCGCCATTTGTGGGAGTCATCGAAAGGAGCAGGGGCTTAAGGTTTAGGACCAGAAGCCATTTTATTGAGCATCAGACCAAACTTATATATTCTCCAAGTATGTGAGCATACACTGTCCACGCGCTCCCTCCCCCTGCCTCCAGCCAATTCCTTGACTCTATTGCTATCTGGGTCCAATCCTGCTAACGGACAACAGGTAACCAACCAGAGATCGGTGTGTCCAGCCTGTGTTTTAGGTTTCTCTATCTGCTAATCTGTTATTCCTAACTTTTACAGTTTCTCACTCCTAACTTTCACCGTTCCCACAGCTTCCCACAGTTTCTCACGGTTTCTCAGTTTCCCACGTCAGCACCTTCTTATCTGCCTCTTGGGCTTCTTGCTTGATCTTTTTGGCAAAGAGTGGGTTTTGGCTCACTCATCTTGTGGGTTTTCTCCCCTTCTGCTCTGTGCCTTGGGGTCCGTAGTGTTGGACAGCCTTGGGGTCAGATGTGTCACAGTGCAATCTGGATGCAAATGCAGACTCATTGTCTTACTGCTCTTGGATCCAAAAGCACTCTCGGATCCCAGTGCTCTGAAGGAGGCAGGGGTGACTTCAACAAGTTAGGGTTTTTTCACTTTTTAGGAAAAAATGCACTTTTCGGTGGCCCTGCTGCTGTCCTTTTGGAGCCCAAAATAGCAAGCATATGGGTAAGCGTCTGCTTTAACACCTGCTCTTGAGCAGTGGGAGCAGCAGGGACTCCGTGCTTCCCTATATCCTGGCCCTGCTTGAAGGGGGATGAGGTTTTTAGTACTTAACGTGGCTGGAATTAAAAATTAAGCAGCTTTTCTTGGATCTGGTTTTAATGAATGCTGAGAAATCCAGAGGGAATAAGCCCTGAAGAAATTCTAGTTATCTGAACTAGATCTTGTTGGCTTCCCTTGGGGCTTGCTCCTCATAGTTTTTAGCATTAAGGAGCTTTCATTCGACAAGGAGCCAGAGGGACTATGGCCAAATAGGGCAAGTGTCATATCTGATACCACACAGAAAGCTAGAGTTGTCCTCAGATCAGCTATTGGCCATTAGAGATGCTGGTGGGTTTCCCATTTTGACATCCCTTGTGTGTGTCTCCAGATCTGCGAGTATCCCATTGACCTCCATGGAAACGAGCTGCCTTTCCTGCGCAATCCTGATATCCTCGTGGGAGAGAATGACTTGACGGTCCTGAGCTACTTGCATGAGCCTGCCGTCTTCCACAACCTCAAAGTGAGGTTCCTCGAGTCCAACCACATCTACACGTACTGTGGTGAGTGTCATGGTATGGCCATCAATCCCCAGGGGACCTTTCTAGGTTCATGTCTTGGGTAATGGCTGCAAAATCAGAAGTGACTTTTGAGGGCAAGTGTGGTGAGACCTTCCTGAGCTTGTGGAGCATGTCCAGAGACAGGAGACCCCAAATGTGACCAGTACGAAGGTTGGACTTCCATTGCCTCCTCTGCTGCGAAAACTTAGGGACATCAGTGTTGGTAGAAACACCTAAATGCCTTGTCAGATGAGTTTGAGGCCGGCTGTGAATGTGATGAACCATCTGCAGGGAAACACGAGGACCTGGGAAGCTGCTGGAGAACAGCCGTGCCCAGGAAGATGTATCCAACTGAGAGAGGCTTATGGTGCATTTCACTTTAGTCCCCTGCTCTAGTGAGTTTGTGGAGGTGATCAGATTTATGGGATCTGATGTCCCAGAAAATTGTGCAATTTAGCCAGTCACGAGGGGCAAAAACTATACGCTACAGAAGAGCAGACAACAAAGATGTGCTGTTAGTGTTGTCGCCAAGCATGTGTTTTCTCTGCAAGAGAAAAACTCCTTTCTGGAGTAGTTTCCATCCAGAATTATAGTGATATCCTGAGAAAATTGATGGCCCATGGTAGAAGTCAGCTTGTGTGGGGAAGAGTGCAAACAAAATGGGTGCATTGTTGTTTTATGCCTGTTCTTGATGACTTTGGGAACTCAAAGCAAAGGCAAGGCCAATGTGAACTTGGTTTGTCTTCCTGGGGAGACTGTCTGGCCAATGGCATTCAAGACCGCAGTTACCAGTCCTGCCTCTTCTCTCACCGCAAGCCATGAAGTATCTGTAGCTCCTCCAAATAACAACAGTGTTCGATTTATTTTGTTTTATTTTAAACCCATAAAACCTGGAGATACTTCAGAGCTGGAACTTGGGAATGTTCCAGTATTGCCATATGCAAGAACTGCTCTCCAGAGCAGGCAGTTGCCTCGGATTTCTCCAGAGATGGAGGTGCCCCTAAATTGACAGCTCTCCTGCTCCAGGCATGGGTTTCCAACAGCAGGAGCAAAGGGAGCCTTTAAGGCTCAGTCCCTGCTGTTCCCTGTTGCAGTTCAAACGGCTGCAGCGACCTGGTTCAGGGACGGCACGGCGACCACCCCCAAGCCACTCGGGCCATCAGCTAGTTGACACCAATGTGGTGGACAATGGCCTTTATTGATGGGTAACAAGGGGTTATATAGCTAGGTTTACAACGTCACATCCGTCTGCTTACACCATAGACTAAACACTATTGGCTATTAGGGGCCCTATCTTTCCGTACAGCACGATATCTTCCGGCCGCCGTTCCCTAACTATCTGCAACAGTTCCCTCACCATGATCTATCTGTTTCATTTTGCTTAGAGTGTGCCCTTTGTTTGGAGCTTTTGCTCAGCATTTAAGCCACAGGAAAATCCATGTTATTTGTTTGCTTTGGCTTCAGAGGAATTACTTCTCTGAAGTTACGGCTCAGGCATCTCTTGGTCCTCCTTCTCAGACCTTCTAAAAAGTCAGGCTTTGCACAGTGGAGCCTTAAGTATTCACTTTCCTTACCAATGTCATATTCCTACTCCATGGCTGTCCTGGAACTTATTGCCTTGCTCTCAAAGCGCCACACTTCCAAGGAGACGCGGGGATAAGAATTTCCCATTCCCTTCCCATCCCCCTTTTTTTCCCAAGCAGCATACTAAAAATCAACCAAAACGAAGCCCTCTAAAGCATGGGCTGACGTAACTTTAACTTTGGTTTGTAACCTCTGTGAGTTTCTCTCCTTTAAGGTATTGTGCTTGTTGCCATCAATCCCTACGAGCAGCTGCCAATCTACGAACAAGATGTCATCTACACATACAGTGGCCAAAACATGGGGGACATGGACCCTCACATCTTTGCCGTGGCTGAAGAAGCCTACAAGCAGATGGCCAGGTGAGTGGACACTTGGTGAGGGCTGTCTGCCTTGAGCTGGTGGCCCAAGCACCAAACAGGGGCAAGCAGATGATGAAGAAGTCATGGACAGCAGGTTTTCATCTCTGAGAATATAGCGTCTTCTGTCATGTGGCCTTATTGCTAGGAAAAGAGAAAAAGAAGGAAAAATAAAAGCAGATATGTCCTGTGTGTAGACGTGGAGGTATTTATGGGTTGTCTTGCCTGGTCCTTCTTGATGATTCCTTCTGCTGGTTGCAATGATCTCTTTTATAATCTGACTTTGCAGTCACTGCCTCAGAACAGTGAGTACTCTGAGCCACATGAGCATCTTTTCAAGTGGTTTTCATTTATTTTCTAGTGAATCTGGCTGTTCTCCCCTCAGATCCAAATTGGATATATATATAAGGCATGAGCTTTGAGGATGGTGTTGTCATTGAAGATGATGGTTTATGCAACATTTTATGTCAGGGTGTAGAAAGAACATGTCTGGGCCAGCTTAGATACTTGTTTTGGTCCTTTCTGCTGAATTGAGGCAAAGTTTGCTGCTACTGTGTAGCCTGCCTTAAATCCCTCAAACCCAGAGAAGTTATTGGATGGAATACCATTGGGAGAGACACTGCGTCCCTCGGGTACTCGCAAGCTGCCCTGCTGCCTGGTGCCTGCAGCCTTGCAGCAGCATCTGTGCCAGGTGCATGGGGTAGGAGGGCTTTTTTCTTTATTTCTTTATGTATTTATTGTGCTTAGTTCTGTATCTATTATGCTGTTGATGTAGCGTTTTGTCATTGCAACGTTAGCAAGGTCTGTGACCTGGAAGAGGAGAGGAAGCTGAAGGCTGCTGCATTGGGTATCGTATGGGGGTCATCTGGACTCAGGCCAGATGCTTTATTTTAACTGAGCAGCCATTTGTGGTAATGAAGGTGCCCCCTTCACTTGGTTTTCTGTAATTCCTTACAGAATTTAAGCAGAACTTAACTGAGGGGAGATGCACACAGACTCTGCAGGCTTCTGCACAATGTCAGCCAACTCCTTGTGGCATCTTGGCCACTTGGAAGGTGAAACTTGGCAGGCCCTTTTATGAGCGTGGAGATAAGAGAGAGGGCAGGGTGCGACACCCTTCCAATAAGGCGAATGACAAGGTTGTGCTCAGGAAGCATGAAATCACCTGGAATAGCTCTACTCTGGTGCAAAAGGCAGCATGTACTGTTTTTTTTTTCTTGCTTTTCCTTTGGTTTTATGAGTATCTATAGGCTTAATAAAATGCAAAATTAAAAATAAAATTGCATTTAATAAAGTGCAAAACAAAATGCATCAGTGCCATGTGATCGGTGTCCCTGCGGTGACTCGAGAGTTGGGGACAGAGCTGCTGTGCTGGTGGGAGCAGAGCAAGAAGGGTCTCCTGCAGCTCCGAGCACCTCTCCGAAATGGCCATCACTTGCAGGGTCTCCCCTCCAAACACCTACCAAGCACTAAGCATAGTAGGCACCATGCCGTGCATTTCCATGTGTTTTCCAGTTGGTGTATCCAAATTTTGCCTGCTGGTAGAGACTTCTTGATGGGATCCCATCACTGTGTCCATGCTGGTCTTCACTCCTGGCCTTTGCAAATGTAGCTGGACGCAGCTCCTGCACATCCATCATAAGGAAGAAGGTGCCAGAGGCTCCCAGCACGGAAAAGCTGGAGACCCACCAGCCCAGCCCTGTGGTGGGAAGGACAAAATGCCTTTTTTTATGAGCTGCTTTTGTCTGAAATATTGGGAAAAACATAAATGCTCAGGCAGCCGTGCATTAGAGCCACTGTGAAGAAGTGTCCTGAGCCTCAGTGTTGGGCTGAATTTGAACCACGGTCCTCACAGCGCCTTTAATCTCCGGCGTGCCCTATGGACGCTAATCCTCTGACTGTGCTCGGAGAAGTAGGTTAAATATGATTTCTGCTGCAGAAATGCAGGGACACCCCTTGACTCGGTGTGTGGCGCATGGGGATTAGTGTCGCAGCGGAGATTAGTGCTCGAGTGACCCAGGTTAGCGCGTGCGGGTTTGCTCATCAGGACAAAGCTCTTCATTTTGTCAAAGGCCGCTGATTTCTGTGGTGATTTCCTTAGGGGAAGGGTATCAAAGTGAATCCCACTTAAAAACTCCCATTTCTTTTTAGTGCTGTTGTATTTATGGCTTTGACGAGAAACTGGAAATGTTTATTGCTCTGATTTGGCTCTGTAGGTATATTGAGTTTTACCTGGGTACACAGAGCTGGACCATCCATCTTTCACCCCACCGGCAGTAACTGCTCACCAAATTGTATGGGAAAATCTCTGCAATCTGTCTGGATTTGAAAGCAGCATCTTCCCAGAGATGTCGGCCTTGGTGAATACTACCTCGCTCCTCCAGAAAACTGTTTTGTTTTGCAAAAACTTGGGAAGTCAAAGAAACTTCCTGTTGGTGGTTTCTACCAGCAATTGTTTTTACTCTCTTTATGCTCTTCCTTCTTCCTGCTGGTTCTTCCTTGCACCCAAAAAGAAGCAAAATCCTTCTGGAAATACCTACCCACTTTGGAAAATGCAGTCGGGGGTGTATTTTCTTCCATTTTACACTGCCCATGGCTGTTTCGGTGACGTTGTCCTACTCTGTGCTTTGGAGCAATGACTTATATTTTAGGTGGCTTTGGGGAATAAGAGCCAATGTGAATCTGAAGTGGGAGATGATGTTAGTGCTGCAGAGGTTTAACCAATACAGAAATATATGTGAAAATACTGATCCACATTTAATTGCATTTAATTCTGCTATTTCATGATTTGAGGGGGCTAGATTGCACAGCTTCAATAGTTGTCGTATTTGAAGGTAAAGGAATCTTTACGGATATCCGTCTTTTAATATCTTAACAGTACACTACTTGAATTTCACGTCCAACTGTCCTTTTTTTATTCTGGGAAAAGCATGAATGCTTGCGTTGGAGGTGTTGGGAGGAGAAATTCCACATGTAGCATTCGCGGCTGATAGGCAGCAAACTCACCTTAATGCTCCCCCTGGCAAACGTCAAGTGACGGGTGCTTATTATCTTGGTGCTCTAATGAAGCTATAACGAAGAGGCGTCTGAACATGAGGTTGCACGTTGTGGGGGGCCCGAAAACAGCCGCACTTGGTGAGGCCTCCACCAAGCTCCATTTCGTCCTTTGGGGTTTTAGCCCTTACAGGATGTTTTGCAGTTGTGTATTATTCACTTTTCCTTTCGGTAGAGTGCAGTGACCTGGGCATTGATAAGGCAGTGCTAAAAACACAAGGGAGATGTGTGGATGTGGAGGGTTATTGCACAGTGCAAAGGATTAGCGAGCAATTCGATCCACTACGGGCACTTTTCTTCTCTGCTGCTCCAGGGACAAGAAGAACCAGTCCATCATCGTGAGTGGCGAGTCAGGCACCGGCAAGATGGTCTCCGCCAAGTACGCCATGCGCTTCTTCACCACCGTCGGGGGCTCGGCTAGCGAGATCAACATTGAAGCCAAAGTCCTCGCCTCGAGCCTGATCATGGAGGTAAGATCTGCCTGGGAGACCTCTGACATTCCCTTTGCCCGGCTTGCAGTGGGCTTTCTCTTTCCAAGCCATTGCTGATAGCCTCCATGCAGCTCCTCTGTACTTCGTTGTTAGCTTATCTGCTTCATCTTCCTCCTCTTACCACCTCGTAGTCCTTCCTCATCTAAAATAAGAGGAAAAAAGGAGTCTCTGGTTAACCTGTTATAATTATCCCAATGCAGCACTGTTTTTTGGTACTTCTCTCTGACCATTTTAAGCATGCAAGCGGATGGTCCAGTGGCTTTGCTCCTGCTCGGGTGGTGAGGCCAGACCCTGGTGCTCTGATCCTCTCCTGGTTCTCCACATCCCCCCCCTCTGAAGGCTCCTTCCCAGGTGCTGAAAATAGGTTGCTGCTCTCCACTGACTCCAAGCGCCATTTGCACCACTGAGAGCCTTAGTTGCTGCCTACGTGGCAAAGCCCACTAGGGCTAAGGTCTTCCACCAGCAAGAGAGAGAACATGGCCAACACACAACGTGGCTTGCAAAACAAGTCAAAGGTGGTCTGGTTGGTTGGCCCAAGGTCTGTTTGTTTGGTCCATGGTTAGTCTTATCTTGCCTGCATCCAGGAACTGGAAAGAAGGCTCTCGTTCACCTTCTTCTTATCCTTATTGCCCCTTGCCCACATGTCTGTGAGTGACACTGTGCCACTGTTTCTCCATCCCTCCAGCTCAGGTGCTGGTGATGCAGATTGTCTTGGTGTTGCTTGAAGGTGGAGCTATCAGAGATTACATCTTAATGGCAGCTTTTTAATTTGGGAGAGTGTGGATTTGGAAGAGATTGGAATTATTGAACTGTGTATCATCACCCAGACATACAGGGATAAATCCTCCGAATATACAATCTGGACAGATGTGGATGGCGGGGAGAAAGGAAAGGCAGTCAATGAGGAATGGCAGGGGATGGTGCCCTTCTCCGCAGGGATGAAACCTGCTGTTCTGAGGTCTATTCCCATAGCTCTCCTGAAGAAGATCAGCATTGCTGCAGAGCAGTGCACCCATGTCTGCGTTGTGGGTGAGCATCCAGCTTCATTGCTCATAGGCTTAGGAGTGGCAACCACCGTTTGCCTCTGTGATTTGCATCCCGTTGACATCCCCTGCAAAGGCCGTGCTGGTTATAGCAGACTAGGGTGCAAGACACGTCTGAACATGCACAGAGATATTGCCCAAATATCTGTTGTCCAGATCCCTCCTCCCAGCACTTTTGCATCATGGGGAGCACCAGAGACTGAGCTTGGTGGAGCATCAGTCCCACTCAGGTCAGGTTAATCCATTGGGGTGTTGGTGACTTGCTTATTGAAAGCATGTTGTTTCCAGAATTTCTGTGAAAGAAAAATCCATGGAAGTTGGATCCATACAGTAACAGCATCCTCTCCAATGACTGTGGAGGACAGGGACATGGGGGTGTCCTTGACCAGTCCTTGACTGGGCTAAGTTGGCGGGAAATGAGGAAGTTACTCATTGTGAAAGACAACTTTGAGGAAGTACAGCTGCCTTGAGATGTCAGTGTGGCTATTGCGGTTAGGCGCTTGGATACGGCTTAGCAACATATGATATGTTAGCACGTTAATGCTTGTAACCAATTACTGATGCTGTACCGAGATGTTGCTATGCGAATTGCTATATATTGTGATAGTAACACGAAATAAACGAAGTCAGTTCCAGCTTCTATGAAGTTGCTGTTTGGCATCAGCCGTGCGATCCAGCCAAGAAGGGGACCGGAGCGGGTAAGCCAGCCGTGAATGCGCACACGGGAAGACGGCGTGAGGTAACGGTTAGAAGCAGAACTCCCAGTGTACGTGCACATGGAGCAAGAAGCTGCTGTGCAGCTGCTGCTGGACTTACTGGCAAAAAGGGAGGCAGCAGTGAGCACGAAGAAGTTATATGAGCTGCTTAAGTGGGCGCGGGAGAAGGGCCACTTAAAAGAGCCACAGCTTGTGTTTAGTATAACAGAGTGGCGTGAGATAGGGGACTCACTATGGGAAGCCAATCTGGAGGGCGGCAAAACTGCCAAAGAGTTGGGCCTTACCTGGCGAGAAGTAACGAATCAGCTAAAGGCAATGCAAGCTGAAAAGAAAATGGTAGCAGCCGCGACGCAGATGCTGCAAGGGGAGGAATGCCCCCCAAGGTTTCACTAGAGGCGAAAGGCACACCTGGCCGAGGGGCTACTGCAGTCCCAAAGAGCACCACCAAGGAGTTGATTGACAGCATTCTCGGAGGCGGGTCGTCGCAATCTCAGCGTCCCTCGGAGCCACCACCTCCACCACCAGAACCTGTGCCGGCCGAATCACCGCGACCCCCGAACCGCCAGTGCAGCTGTCGGTGCCACCACTCCCGGCATGGACAGCTGGGAATAGATCACAGGAGCAACCACCGGAGCGAAGCCGGGACCAACCCTCTGATAGGCTGTTCCGAGAAGCCTCTAGAGCGCTTGATCAAGCCGAGGCAGCTGGGCCAGCAACAGGTGGGGAGTGGTCTGGGGCTTCCGGAGGGGGTTCGGGTCCGCGGGTTTCCTCTTCGCGTTGGTCTGGTGTTATCAGGGATGCAATTCTGGAGGGTCAATGGGAGCCGGCTATGAGGGTAGCATGCCCGGTGACCTTTGAGCTGGATGGCCAAGGGCGGGGAGCGGGCAAATGGGATCAGTTTGACTGGAAAATTTTGGATCAATTAAGGGATGCGGTCGCGCGTTGTGGGATCAAAGGCGAGCCCTCCAGACAAATGCTATCCTACATCTTTAATAGCGACATGCTTCTTCCTAGTGACTGTCAACAAATTGCAAAATTAATTTTGACACCGGGTCAGTTACTACTATGGGAAAGACAGTGGGCAGCTCACGCGGCGCGTGAGTGTGCCATATCGCGGCAGCAGGGGGATCTACTGTTGGATCTATGGGTCGAAACGGTTTTAGGACAGGGACACTTTGCGGATATGGGGGTGCAGATGCAGTATCCTCCTATTCTTTTGAGGCTCGTGACACAGACCGCCTTATCAGCGTTTATGTCCTTACCGGAGGAAAAGAAGGGGCCGTCTTTTGTAAATGTTAAACAGGGTGTAAACGAGCC
>NW_010583642.1:386788-412501 GCF_000705375.1 Tinamus guttatus | reverse complement strand
TTTATATATCCATGCACACGCTTTATGCATCTATATACAGATATATGTATACACACCTATTTTTTGTGTGTATATATGTGTATATATAGAAGTGTGTGTGTATATATACGTAAATATATATGCAATATATATGTACTTGGGCAGAGAGCCGTATTTTGTGCCCCGTCAATGCTATGCTGCCTCGCTGATGCCCATGCTCTTGCTTCCTTCTCCCCCAGCATGTGCCAAAGACTTCTTCTACACGTCGCAGGGAGGTGATGTGTCCATCGAGGACATGGATGACGCCAAGGACCTGGAGAAGACCAGGCACGCCTTTGCTCTGCTCGGTAAGGGCTCCTGCACAGGCTTCTTGCAAGAAACGTTGATATTTCGCTAACAGCGGCAATAAGGAGCCAAGTGAGTTTTGGGAGCTCACCTTGTTTTGTTTTACGTCCCCTCGTGCTCACAACTATGCTATTAATAAGGATTAAAACATAGTAGTGGATGTGAAGAGCTCCCATGGTGGCCTTGATCATCCCTTCTGCACAGTTTGCTGAGGGTGTTGCAGAAAAATCGGAACTAGAAAATTTTCCAGCAGAAGTCAACCCCCCTTGCAGCGTTTGGCTTAAAAGCCATGGATCGTGCTGCCCAGTGCAGATGGGCCTCTCCATTGCTCCCACAGGAGTGAAGGAGTCCCACCAGACCACCATCTTCCAGATCATCGCTGCCATTCTGCACCTGGGCAACCTGGGCCTCCAAGCGGAGCACAATAGAGACGCCTGCAGCATCTCGGTAGGTGGGTGACCAGGGTGGGAGAAACTGTTTGTGCAGCCTAGGCTGGATGCCTCCTGCTTCACAGGACCTTGGTATGTATCCCTAGGGAATCCTTTTCCTCCTATTTTCCATTGCTTCTTGTTGGAAACCCATCAAGGGTCACATCCTGACCGTTTGGCTTCTCCCTGGGCAGCAGCACCCTGTTTCTCATCACTGACTTGCCTGTAAACAGCGTGATTCTTTCTTTGCTTTAAAAAGAGCCCCAAATGTCACTTAATGCCTTAAGCTCCAGCATTGCTTTAGCTTTTCCTCCTTTCTTAAAGGTGTTAATTTTCCATGACTGCCTTTGCTGCAGGAAAACTGGCAAATCTTTGAGTGCCACCAGCATATGGGGTCTATCAGGAAGCAGAGGGATTTAAGGAAAAATAAGCAAATATGTCTTTTTATTAGTGGGAATAAATAAGACCAAAGATGCCTTAGTGGTGACTTTCCTGTTTCCATGTGTTTGTTCAGGAGAACAAAAAAAAAAGGGCAATTTTTGTGGCAAACACTGTCCTATCAATTATCATTGCCTCCCAGACTAGATCATTTATTCCTAATTAAAATATTAAAATGGGTTCAGCATGCACTCCTAGTGTTATCCTTGAGATAATGCTGCATGCAATTAGTTGGATGCTGGGGGTAATTTTCTTGATATTTGGCAAATTGGATATATAACCCTGTCCACTCTGGCAGCGTTGAGTTCTGCAATGGAGTTCATGTTGTTTAATTGCCTTCGAGTTTAATTGCGTGGTATTAAATCAACCCTGTGAGGACTTTGAATCTGCAGTCAGAAATGCGTTAGAGCAACAAAGTGCCCTGGAGGACTTTGAAACTGTATTTTTCTCCCTGTTCCCAAGCCCATCTCCTTTATGCAAATACATATATAGTTGGAAACAACTTCTTATTGGTGTGACAGTGGCAAAAGGAAGCCTGATTTCTCATTGTCCCAAAGGTGTCTGCTCTCTTTATGTAGTAGACTTAGGACTACATTGTCTAATGTTGTATAAGGAAAGAAAATACACTGAAGAAAACTAAGTAGAGTTTTCATTTTATTGATTATGCCCCTTCTCTTAACACCACTTTGCAGCTTGGTTATCCAAAAGTGATGGAGTTATGTTGTAGAAGAGGGGATACAACGGCATGTTCGCTTTGTGCTCAGCTCTGGTTGGTCTTAGTCTACTTCTGCTTGGTGTTGAAAATAGCAGTTGTAGAGCAAAGATGCTAGAGAACTAAACCTGCTCCTCGGTGGCTTTATATGCTCGCGGTGACATGGTGGGGGCTGTAGTTGTGGCATCTTGTCCATCCTGGTCATCTCATTGCACAAGCTGAGGTGGAAGGGGTTTTGGGGAATGCTCCTGAGAGGGGAGCACCTCCTTTGGAGCACATGGTGTCACTACAAAGTGGACAGAAAGTGGGAACAAAGCCACCAGTGCTCTTTTCTGGTGACACTCACCATACAGACCTACTCTTCTATGAAGATTGAGATGATAAAGATAGCTGGAGCATAGCAAAGCTGTGCAGCATCACTGCTCAGCGTTAGGTGTGAGCCATCTCCCCTGTTTGCCCAAGTCTAGTGGGGTTGGATGGCAGTGGTGGGAAGGGGAGCAGTTTTTGATGCACCCTGCAAGTATTGGAGAGCACCTGCCACGTTCATATCCTGTTGTTTCCCTCGCAGAGCATGGACGAGCACCTGAACACCTTCTGTGGCTTGCTGGGCGTGGAGCATGACCAGATGCAGCACTGACTCTGCCACTGCAAGCTGGTCACCATGGCTGAGACCTACATGAAGAGCACGTCCCTTCAGCAGGGGCTCAATGCCAGGGATGCCCTGGCGAAGCACATTACGCCCAGCTCTTCAACTGGATCATGAAGCACATCAACAAGGCCCTGCACACCACCGTCAAGCAGCACTCCTTCATCGGCGTGCTCGACATCTATAGGTGGGGATGCTCTTACTCTTTAGGTGGCTATGGGGAGACCTCCTCAATTTGGTTCACTTTTCCAGCAGAGCACCCTGATCTCCCAAAGTGTCTACATTGAGCTCAATGTGCACTTATCCCAGATGGTCTCTGGTAGGGTTGGGAATGACAGAAAGGGAGACCTTCTAACATGGCCTGGGGAAAGGCTCTTTGCCCCCTGTAAGTAGGGGCCAGACCTGTGCCAGGCCCTCAGATGAAAACAAGTGTTTTCTTAGTGAAGCATGAAAGAAGCTTGAAGCATTTTCCCAACCCAAGCGCCATGCACTTACTGCAGCAGCTTATTCATTTGATGGAGGGGACTTTGCCACTTTTTCTATAAGTTTAATCCCTACAGAAATTTGTCAAAAGTTTTATGCCTTGCCAACCATGCCTTAAAACTCATTATTAAAATTAATAGGAGTAAAATGAGGATGCAATGCAGAGGCTGTAATTATGAATTTTTCTTTCTGCTCTATTAAATTGCACTAAAAATAATATCTTTTTTAAAAAAACAATAGCAGCTAGTGATTGGCCATCACCTTCACAGTGAATATATGTGCCCTTAAGATTTAATGATATTTTTCCTCAAGAGGAATTGTTACGTTTCTCATCTCAGATGGCACTACTGTCTAATGTGCAAGCAGCTACGGCTGTATGAAATATCAGACTTGCGCTTATCAGAATAGACTTTTTGAATCCCTTGAGTTTTAGAAAGGAAAGATACAAATTTGGGGTAAGAGGAGTAAAGTGTAGACTTGAGATAGGAATTCAACAAGACTGAATAACCAATGTTTCCTGTCACATAGATGACACCATCACAGAGTGAAGTAGATTTTTTTTTAATAAGCAGTGACTCTTAATGCTGTTTTATTCATTGTTTTTCAGGTTTGAAACATTTGAAGTGAATAGCTTTGAACAGTTTTGTATCAACTATGCTAACGAAAAGCTCCAGCAGCAGTTCAACTTGGTAAGGTCGACTTGGAAATGTGCCATGAAACTTAGAAAACTCATTGGGGCCAGACAATTGCATGTCTGCTTTGTACTTTAATGATCACGAATGTTGTCCTTGCGATACCATCTCTCACAGGCAAGGCTTGTGCACTGCATACTTGGGCCAAGTTGGAAATGGTGCTTGGTTTATTTATAAGATTGATACTGGAAGCAGGTTTACAAATGGTTTAAGCAAAGGCCCGCTGATGTTTTTGAATAAGTCAGGAGTTTGCCAGCTTTGGTTTGCATGGTTTCATTCCTAAGATGAGCTGGAGCTGATGGGTGGTTGCGCCCAGTCCTGGTTTTCCTTGTGTGATAAAGCACTAGTGAAAACCTGCTGATTAAACGTGACTTCAACCGCAACAACTGAAATTCTGGATTACATGGCCGAGCCATACACCCTCCTTTTTTACATGACACAACAAATTCTTCTATTTTATTAAGTATAAGCACTTACCTGGACTGAAAGCAAAATCATTAAGGGGTCATCTTCTGCCCTGGTTGTAGGCAGGGAAAGACTTGCTATTAACTTCAAGATTTGAGGGAGAATCTGTTAAACTGGAGCAACTAAGTACTGCAGGAGGAGTTGGGCACTTTGGAACGGTATCACATGCCTGGCACAAACATTTAAGATATCTCTAATACATCAGATCACTGCTTGTAAAAATGAAAGGGAAATGATAGGTTGTTTGCACTGTGCATATCTTTCTTAATGTGTCCAACTATCACTTCTAAAGTTTATAAATTTCAACTCAGAGATGACATGTTTGAAGAGATTTTAAAAAGCCATCTTTTGAAGAAAAAGAACTGCACTTGAAAAATATGTTTTTTTTTAATATGCTTAATGTCTCAGAAATAGCCAAAGACAATTTATCTGCCTGGAGATAGGTCTGAGATATATAAGCCATAGAAATAACCTTTTATTATTATTGCTATTTTTAGAAAAATCAGAATCTGCAATAGAGATGTTCATGAGTCAGTTATGGTGCCGAAGGTGATATCTCTCCTAGGAAGCTTTGTGGATTGGTGCTCATCCGTCAGGGCACACATGCTCAACATGGCCTGGCTTCATGCTAGTGAATCCATTGCGGGTCCCTTGTTTAGTCAGTGGAGTCCCAAAGGAGAGAGGGATTTTTAATAGCCCCGGGTGTATCTCCTGGTCATGTACATTTTCCTGCACAAAGCACCTAAAGTTTCTGTGACTTCTTGACATGCTGCAGGAAAACTATTCATGGTATTGAAGAATGAAGGGAGCTGGCCCTGGGGTGTTCAAGGTGCAGGTTGGTAATTTTGCTCTTCTCATCTCAGCATGTGTTCAAGCTGGAACAAGAAGAGTACATGAAGGAAGAAATCCTCTGGACGCTTATAGACTTCTATGATAACCAGCCCTGCATTGACCTTATAGAAGCAAAACTTGGTATCTTGGACCTGCTGGATGAAGAGTGCAAGGTAAAGAAAACCACTCATCTTTTTGCTGTCAATTTAGGTTTTCTCAAAGGTTAAAGAATGGGTTGTTCTTCAGCTCACAGACCTTTACCTGTCGTAGCTCACAGGAGGGTAAAGGACACGTGTTGCTTGGGTGCTGAGGGCTAGGGCAGGCCGTTGGCTATTGTTTTGCTTCAGGACCATTGCAAGCCTCTTTGGAAGAAGTTTGCTGCTGCTTTATAAAGTGGGAATCCTGTTCATGCCATGTAATGTCAAAACTCGTGTGTCTGGCCGGGCTGCACCTAGGGACAGCTCCTGCTTGTGACATTCTGATCTTTCAACCTAATCCAGGAGCTGACATTCCTCCCTGCCTCAGTCCATGTTTTGTCCCAAGGGAGAACAAAATCTTCCTGCTAGAGTTATTTGAGGTGAAGTCAACTACATTTAGTGTAAACTCTCCAGACTTCAGAGTTTATGCTTTTGTGGCACTCGGCATATGGAAATGTGTGCCTGGGAGGGTCTTCTGGTTGGTTAACCTTGCTGTGCTGAACTGTGCCACAGGCCTGAAGTGAGAAATATGTCTCTTTGGGGAATGCCTGCGTCCTGGAGCGGTGAAAATCAGGCCTGGGCTGTGATGAGTAATGAGGGAATTGACCATGCTACAAGGATTTGCTGAAGCTGTTGACAAACTCGTGTTGACTTCAGTCCATAGTTTTGCAGAGGACTGAAATCAGATGTCCTCTTGGCTCCTTTGGAGTAGAGAAACAGGAGCTGGTGATGACATTCTGTACAGGTGTCCTCACCTGTGTTGGCTTCCCATTAATAACTAATCTAGCGATCTTTCATTGGGGTTTGGATTGGGTCCTTCCTTTGCTTCTGTTGGTCTGTAGTTCTGAAACCATAGAGACAGAGGGCTTTTTTTTTTTTTTTTTTCCTTAATTAAAGGTCAGACAAATTATATTAGAAAATGTTGGGACATTAAAAAAATATATTTATTTCTCAAGGCAAGACTGCATTTTTGGGACAGTAGATCGCAGTGCTTACCACTTGTCTCTCATACCAACTTAAATTAACTCAGGCTTACGAGTTTACAAGAAATGCCAGAACTGCAAACCTACATGGGAATCCAGAAAGAAGGCTGAACTTTTTCTTGTTTGGTCATAAATTGCCAAATGCATCTAGGAACAAAGTGTGCTAGGTGGGAAATTCTTCTGAGAAGCTGGGGCACCTACTCTTTGGCATGGAGCTTCGTGGGAAGAGGCAGATGACAACCTTCTCACTGGATAAAGTTGCCTTGTGGAGGCACATGTACTGAACTGGGGAGGGATGTGTTCATTTTGCTCCCAACGGTTCCTCGGGCCAGTTTGGTGATAGCATGCTCAATTAGTTGCCATCTCTTTGGGAAGAATCTCCATGGAGTCTTAGATGCGTTGTAGGGCAGGAAGCATCTTGCTGTTTTGGGATGGATTTGGGGATTTGTAGTCAAACGCAAGAGGGGTGGTGCATGGACACAGGGGAGGAAAGGGGTCTTGCTGCTGAATGGCCAAGGTCATCAGAGTGCCCAGCTGGTCCCTGTTGACCTGATGAGATCCATGGGCTTTTTCCAATGGTGCAAGGGCAGGCATGTCATGTTGCATCACAGGGCAAGGTTTGGGATTCATTATTTTTGACTTTGGTCCCCATTGGGGTTTAACGAGACATGTGGCCTGTCCTTGCCTGTGGAAGCAAGGTGACCTGTTAAGTGACTACTCTGCAGTGTGACAGTCCCCAGACGTGGCAGGCCTGCCTTCAGCCTGCACGTCCTGCACAGGCTCTGCCCATGGCCAAGGAAAACACCTAAAAAATTGCATTTGAGGTCCTCCAGAGGCTCAGTTAGAAGGAACAGCTAAAAGCATATGCACAGCAGAGAAAAAGCTTCAGCCTTCCTCCCAGCTTGTCTTATCCTGTCTGTTACAGTTTCTGAACATAACTTGAAAATGAAAGTGAATTAAACATAATTTAACAGTCCTAAAATAGCATCTTATCCAGAGCTGGCTCAGGAAGGTCAGACATTTTTGCTTCATATTTGGCCCCCAAATTTCATTTTCTGTCTGCACCGTTAAGCCTGTTAAGTTGTTTGAGCTTGAGGCAGCTCCTAAGTATCAAGAGGACCATAAGGAAAGTTTCCCTGGTGACTTGTCTGGTAAGTCCCTTGGCTCCACTCAAAAACACCGGGCGCTGGTTGCTCCTGGTGACGGGACGTTGCATTTGATGGAGCTCTGCTCTCATCTAGGAGGCGATTCTTCTCCTAGAAGATAATGGCAACGTGAAACAGCACAGAGAAGGGAAACTTGACTGCAAATCTCTCTCTAACTTTTAGTATTTTTTAATCTGTGACTTTTTTTTGCCCAAGAAACTGGGGCACAGGAGCTGTTCCCCCATGTCAGGTACCAATTGTCTCAGTGGTGTCTGTCACCAGGGGAAGCTGTGATTAGTCACCAGCTCCTGTATGGGCCCACAAATTGGCTCTTTTGTAATAACCTGCAAAAAGGCTTCAGCTTTATGAAGATTTCAGCAAGCCTGTCAAGTAAAAGCAGCGGTGTCTGCATGAAAACCTTCACACCCACATTGCTGCTGGTGGTCCTTCACCCATCAAGGTGGCTCCATGGTCCCCCTTGCTGGTGTTGAGCTGAGTGGTAGGCATGCTGTCTCAACAGCATGGGGCAAAGTGGGGAAACGTGCTTGGGGACCGAGGGGACAGTGGTGGGGTTTGGGCAGTGTAGCAAAATGGGGACAATGCAGCTTCCACATTGGTGCTCAAGTCATCATAGTTTGATTTTTTTAATTATTATTATTTTAAATGAGAGTTTGGGAGCTTTCTAGAAATGTTGAAGCCATTTGACTAACAGAGGTCATAGACCTTCAGGGCTCAGTGAGTGTCTCACCACAGAGTTTGGAGAAGGGGGCAAACAGAACAGGAATGAGAATCAGCAATGAATGAAAAGTTTTGATTAGGAACTGGAGTTTTGAAGGGCTAAAACTGTCTCTTGAAAGCAAACCATAAGACCTCTAAGAAAAGAGTATGTTAAGATCTGTTTTTATTCCTTGGGTTTAACTAGACAGGTCTTTCAGGTCTTTGGAGTTGAGAGCTGTCATAGAGTTATTAAGGCTGGAGGGGGGCCTCATTTGATCCGACCTCCTGTTACATCTCTGATCTGCACAAGGTTCCTTATAATCTTTGTGGGACTGTGACCCTGCACCTTCTACTAAATTTCCTTGGAGTCCTCAAAGGACCTTGTCACAGTCTTCCCCATGACCCATGCTGGAGGATCGCTAGGGCATCTAGGACCTCTTGGCTTTGCATTGGCCTAAGAAGAGGTCAGAGGAACAGGAAGCGTGATGCCCCATCAGCAGAAAGTGGCCTTGCAGTAGCCTTGTGAGCCAGGGCCAGCACAAGTTCAGAAAGTTGCCCATGGGATTTAGGAAGTCCTAAATTCCAATAATTTAGAATAAGAGCAGAGCTTTTGAGGAGAGACAGAAGAACCAATATAAAGCCCATCAGCAGAGACAGAGAGTAAGGAGAGAGGCAGCCTTCCAAAAATCCGGTCCTGGCAAGTTAGAAGGTCATGTAGAAGATGTGCTTGGATATCTGGAGTACCAGGAAACTTCTGAAGATGTTTGGTCCTGTCACAGAGGGTAAAGAATGACTTTGGTTGGAGTCATTAGAGTTCCCTGAGGACACTGAGGGTGGAGGCAATATGTTAAGAGCAGCTCCAGCACTCTCTTCCTCTTCTTCAAGAGGAGCTGGCCTGGGCTGGTGTTCAGGAGACTGAAATTGCCTTTGAAGGAACTTGAAAATTCTTCAAGGAATGTAGTGATATCTCTGTATCAAAGCTGGATGCAGTTTTCTGCTTTTCTACCCCAAACCACCTGCTTTGCATGAGTGCAGTGCATCTTCCATACTATTCTCAGAGATCATTTGGAAGTAACATCTGATGCTGCTATGGATATCCAGCTTTCCCTGTAAAGGGTCCTGCTGCCCGACTGCTGTGCCCATCATGACATCTTTGTGCAATTATTTATTATGAATCTTGAGGAATTTTTGATCACTGAGGGACAATGTGACTCTGAAACTGCCAGAGGAGGATTTGTTTGACCAAGCTCGTGAGCTCCCCGCTGCTCTCAAGCTCTCCTGTGGGTTCCTGTTGTGTTTTATGGCAGGTTACCTTCATGTTATGCAGTTGATACAGGATGTGCACTTTCCCATGCTGTTCAAAAGACAGTGTCTAGCCTTTCCCAGCTCCTTCTGCCATGTGCCAGAAACCCTGGAGCCTGTTTCTAGCTGCTGAGATTTCAGTGCCACTTGTCTCCCCATACATTGCTGAGAACTTTGATATCAGCAGGTTTGGGTGGACCTTTGTTAACTGTTCTCTTTCTATAACTGTGGACAGGATCTCATTCTTCAGCCCAAATACCTGGGCGTTCAGGGGGTTTTACTGTGGTTGTGCAAGACTATATATGAAAATAACATAGCACCCATTCCCAGAACCAGGGAGGACAGGCACTTTGTTTCTCATATATCCATGTAGCTGCTGTTGGCAGCGTTCTTGTAATGCACGTTATTTATTATTGAGCAGTGGTAATGCCAGTGTGTCCATGTGACAAAACCAAAGACATCCCTTGCCCAGGCAGCAAATGCTGCAGCAGCCCCCTTGGCACTCCAGTCAACAGGTTCTGAAGCACGGATGAAGGTGTGGGGAATGCCCATGGAGGCATGAGTTGGGATGTTGACCTGGAAGTTTTCATAGGTTGGTTCTCAAGCTCCTGCTTGTTAAATTTTGGTGACACCAGTGGAGAAATGGGAGTTTGGGGCCATATTTTTGACTTTTTCTTGTTGACTGTAATGCACATCGTAGACTTGCTTCTTCCCCAAGCTGTTGTGGTTCCTGGTGTCCTTCCTCCTGCTCAGCCAGCCGGGACAGGAGCTTCTGGGCAGTCAGGGCATTTGTACATCTGATGATTGCATCTGTGTTCCTTTCCTTCCCGCTCAGGTGCCCAAAGGAACGGACCACAACTGGGCGCAGAAGCTGTACGACCGGCACGCTGGCAGCCAGCACTTCCAGAAGCCCCGCATGTCCAACACCACCTTCATCATGGTGCACTTCGCAGACAAGGTAACGCTGTGTGCTTGGGGGCTTGAATGCAGAAAGGCAAGTCGGGTGGAGCAGAGAAGAGGTCCACACACATACACTCAATTAATTTATAGGAGCAGTGAGCTCCTGTTAGAGGGATGCTTGGCTGGGTGCTCAGACCTTCATCAGCTTGAAGACTCCTGCCTCTCAACTATTGCATTAAGCTTTAAATAGGTACACTTTCCTGAGCAGAGAAAAATCCTATTTTCTCCAAGCCATAGTGAAATGAATTACTGTCAGGGCAGCTTCACTGAAGAAATATTGGAGTGGGGGATTATTTGGGAGAGCAGGAGTTTTGGAACAGTATGTTGGAATCCTGCTGTTTGGAGCGAGAAGATGCCAAGCTTTGCATGAACGTTTTGGAGTTGAATAGAAAATGTTAAAAGTGTAAAGCTACAAATACAGAAGTGCATGTGTGTGTGTGTATAGTGTCCTTCTGTCCTTTTGAAGTTTATCGATTAGCTCACAGGGAGCTTTGGACCCCCTTTTAAGGGGGAAAATAAAAATATATATATAAATAATAATAATAATAATAAAAAGACAAGGGAATAATAATCCTTGAGGTTCTGCCACTGGTTTGGGTGAAAATGCACCTGGATGCCCTACAAAATAGTTTAATGACTAAGAAACAATCTGTGCTTGTGTTAAGGATTTTGCCCTTGTTCAGATTCACTTTTTTTTTTTAATTAAAAATAATGGTCGTTACATTCTAGTTATTCCCCTCTCCCCCTTAGGCATTTTGAGTGAGCTTGCCTCAGGAGGAGCGCGTTGTGGCTGCGCTATCGGACTTTTGGGAGGAGGAATTTAACCTCTGCCTTTTCCCCTTTCCTTGTGTTAGGTGGAGTACCAATGCGAAGGCTTTCTTGAGAAATACAGGGATACCGTGTATGAAGAGCAGATCAACATCCCGAAAGCCAGCAAGGTAAGGGCAGGAAAGGGATCTGGGGTCTGCTTTGTGTAGGAGAGGCCACACTTGTCTGCAAAACGGTCAGATTTTATATCGACTTCCAGTATTGCCCCATTTCCATCCTTGAACCCACATTGACAATACGCATGTGACATGGACATGCATATGCATAAAGCACACAGGGGCTTTGGTTAAAAATGAAAATGATACAGACTGTTAAGGAAATTCATGTCTGAATTGTTTAGAAACAGATTGGAAACACTCCCCTGCCAATCAAAGTCATTGCTACAAGTCTTTAATTGCTAATTAATGAGTTAAGGCTTCTTTCAATTGCCCTAACCCTTCCAGGTGCATCTCTAACTTTTTAATTCCCCCAAATGTTTTTAACAGAAGCATATGTCACATGCTGAGATTTTGGTCCCTTTGCCTGAGAAGGAGAATGATGAGGGGAAAGGAAGTAAATATTATTTATAGTAGTGTTTTAAGCAGGAGTTTATTCCTGTCAAATAAGAGAGGCGAGAGTGGGAAATTAATGGAGTGTTGTCAATGGCTCGCCCTGCATTTCAGCACTGAATTCATAGGAAGATGGCAAGGTATGCAATTTTCCTGTCCACGGGGGCAGTTGCAGGTCTAATAACTGTGAAACTGGGCTCTAATAATGCCCAAATCAAAAGCACTGTGTGCTCAGGAAGCTTACAGCTTTCCCAGAGCAAAAATCATGCCTGATTAGGGCTTATTAGAAACGCCAAGTAGTCTAGGGGAATAATCGATGCTCTATGATAAATTATTTAGCCAGTGCTGAACTTGCTGCTGCTCCAGCGATGGCCATTTTGGGTGAGGGTTGGAGGATTGAATAAATGCTTGGAGGTGTCTGATGGCTTTGTAGCTATGATGAAAGCACATGGCCAAATGAGGAGGGGCAAAGTCAGAGTTTACTGCCTCCCTTACCTTGCCATCATGGCCTGCACAGCATCAGCATCTGCTGACAGTTGGGTTTTACCAAGGTTTTGCAAACCTTTCTTGGGAAATCCTCATCCTCGTGAAGTAGTTGCTCCATGGGGAGGAGAGCAAGAGGCTTGGTTCCTTCTCTTGGCTTGCTGCTATCTCCATCTCTTAATGCCTCTGGATGGAATGGGCACCACAATGGCACTCCAGAAACAATAAGGCCTGTTATGGATCATGCACCTTGGTTGGCCTCTTGCACGAGTGTCATTCCTGCCCTGCAGAGTAGGCTGGACTTTGATAGCAAAGAGCCAAACCACACTCCTTGCAGTTGGTTTTATTTCAAGAAATATAGGGTTTCTTGCTTGGAGCGGAGTAACTTAAACTATTAGGAGATATATTTGAAGGCCAAAGACTTGGACTTACATGGTTCCAAAACTATGCCGATGCTCCTTGGATCACGCAGAAGCACTTGATAAGTTCCCAGTGCTGCCATGGTGGCTCTGCAGCTGGTTCCTGGGCTGCGAGGGACTGTGGTCTTTTCATGAAACCTCCAAAATCCTGCGTTTTTGCTTTCTACTTGTCCTTCTGCCAGGTAGGTTCAGAGTCGCAGATGGGTTGAGGCTGGAGGGAACCTCTAGGGATCATCTGGTCCAGCCTCCCTGCTCAAGCAGGGACACCTAGGTTGAATCTGGGATCCGCACAGGATCGTGTCCAGGAGGGTTTTGAGTATCTCTGGAGAAAGAGACTCCACAACCTCTCTGCACTGCCTGTTCCAGTGTCACCCTCAAGAAAAGTTGTTTTTCTTCATTCCATCTCCTTTCACCTGCCACATGGACTCCACAGATGTCTAAACTAAAGAAAAAAAAGTTGCTTTCTGTAAAAAGCAGTCCAGTTTCTCTGAACTGAACAGAAAAGTCTGAACTTGGAGGGACATGCTAATTTGTCTAAAGCTTGCCTTTGTGCTAACGAAAGCTATGCCGCAAGGACTTTGTCCTGCCTTGGGAAGGACCAGGATCAGACCTGAAGTATGCACTACCTTCCCCCTCATTCCCACCAAGTCAATGCATGGGCAAGGGGGAGACCGCTGCCAATTTAACACAGCAAAGGCTTGAACATCTCTCTGTCAGCAAGTATGTTGCTGATGAAGAGCTCCCACTGTGGTGGAATTGCCTCCTGCTAATTAGAATGCAATTATTTCAGCCAACGAGACAGAGAGAAGGACTTTATAAAGCAGGCAATTACTTCCGAGAGCACTGGTCAGCTAAAATGGTTGAGAGATGATGTTCTCCGAGGGAAGGAAGCTGGTCTGAATGCCAAGCGGGAGCGCGGGGCCATGCTGTTAAAGAGATTATATTCCTGCCCTTTGTAATTATGGATAATGCACCAGCAGTTTCAACTTGGGAAATCAGGAAGGAAGGTTTTATCCTTCTCTCCTATCTTCCAGTTTCTGGGCTGGTGCAAATGGTCCCAGCTGCACCGCTTTTGCTTTACCTAAGCTGAAAATTCAGCCCTGAGACCACTGCCGGTCACTGGCCCAGTAGCAGCACTTTAATGCTCTGAGCAGCGATCGGAGACAGGGATTGATGACACAGGCAACTAAGCATTTAAAGATATTTCAGAACCTGAAATGACAGCCTGGAATTTTGCTGCCGTGTCCAGCGAGCTGCTAAATTGAAGGCTCTGTTGGTTGCCTTCCAGCACCTGCCCCTCAAGCATCCCGCTTCTGCAGCAGTCAGAGCGCCGGAGATTAGCACGTCCTGAGAGCCAAACAGCTGCTAGGATGTCTTTTTTGGGGCTGGATGGCAGGAGGAAAGGTGCAAGCCTTCGTCTGGCACGTGCAGTGGGTAGGAGTTGAACAAGCTGCAGAGATAAAAATAATAGCTGTGAGCACACAGCGGCTCCCCAGCGAGCACGATCTCGGAGCCTGCGAGCAATCTGATAGTGTAAGGCAAACAGTTGCTTTTCCACGCCAGTATTTAGACTGCTGTGCTAGCAAGCTGTGCAAACAAGCCGGCACCAGGGCTGGAAATACTCGTAGACAACAGCTGCTGGTAAAAATGAGATCAGCAGTCTTTAATAAGAACATAACATGGTAAAGTACTGTTGGTTTTTGAGAACTTGCTCTAAATACACCAAACTAGCCTTTAGGAGGAGCTGGAGGAGCTAGTCTAATGCAGTTTGGTGACCTTGAGCTGTGGGAGCTATAACAGTCTTTCAAGGCTCTCTCAGACCAAGCATTTATTTTCCTTGGGATCATTCTGGAAGAAGAAAAAGCAGAGTTAACCTTTAGATGGTGGAACTGCAGCTTGCAAACCTCAGGTCTGTGACCTGCTCAGGCTCTGCCATCCTCTTTGAGGGATCAGCAACAAGTAAGAAAACAAGGCAGTGTTTTGGTTAAAGTTTGTGTAGCAAAGTTCAACTTTTTTTTTTCATTTTCAGAAAAGGTTTAGGGTCAGAGGGCTCAAATTAGCTGAGCTTGAGGAACGCCATCGTTCCTCAAACTCGGGAACTCCCCAAATCCATTGGGGGGCAATAGCACTGGGTGCAGCTCAGAACTGCCTCACTTTTAGGCAGGTGTGAGTAATGCAAAGCAGCAGCGCAAATGCAAATCAGCGGTTTGCGCCACACTGAGCCGGGGCTTCGGAGCTGGCATTGTTGCCAGGCACTGCTGCAGTTAGTGTTTAACTTTGGACCTAATGCAAATGTGAAGATCCTGCTCCTTTTAAATAAATAAATAAAAATAACTAGCCGTAGAAAGGCCATAACCTGTCCTGAAAAGACAGGATGACTTTGGTAATGATGGCGTGAGCGGGTTTCAACAGCCTTTCCGCTAATGAGCTGCCTCTTCTGCTCGTTCGATTTAATACACACACTTAAAGAGTTGATGAACTGCAAAAGAGGGTCCCTGGCATCTCTGTTGGTGTGGTTTACATGGCTGCAACGCTTCTTGTCTTTAGTTTATTGCCCTGATGAGGATACTCAGCCCTCGTCTTTCCTTTCAGTACCAGATGGTTGCGGACTTGTTCCAGGATGAGAAGGATGCTGTGCCTGCTGCCTCGGTGGGGAAGGGGACCTCCAAGATCAACATCCGCTCTGCCAGATCCGCGGTCAAAGCGGCCAACAAGGAGCACAAGAAGACAGTGGGATGCCAGGTACCGTGCAATGTGAATGAGTCAGCAAGTTACTCCACTCTTGGTCCTGGCATGAGTGATAAGAGGTGACCA
This sequence comes from Tinamus guttatus, assembly GCF_000705375.1. Next base: position 397,086 of record NW_010583642.1, on the reverse strand, counting down.
ATACCTGTGCAATTACCTTGGTATGGGAACCAGATGGTCTCCCAAAGCTTAATGCACAGCTGCTTTGTTTAAACTTACTGCATCTCCTGTGTCTCCTGTGATTTGGCTCACAAACAAGCTGACCGATAGAGGCCAAGCTTAAAAAGAGGGGAAAAAAAAAGCAGATAGACAGTACTTGGCTTGACATGAGATGAGAAGCATGGGAAAGCTGAATCCAGACACCTCATTTTCACAGTTGAGGGTGTCTCGCCTCCCTTCCCTCTTCAGCTGAAAGAGAGATGAATAAAAAGCTATTGTGCGAACTGAAGAGATTTCCCTTGCACACCAGGGTTGTAGGATGGGGTCGGTTTGGCCATATTTTAGACTCCTTCTAGCAGTCTTGGAAAGCAGCCTTGACTGGAAGGATGGAGCTGTGGCATAAGCCAGGCTGGGACCGCAGCAGGGTTCTTTAGACTCTGTATCTCCAGGTGCGATAGTGGTTAGAAGTTGAAACAAGGGAGGCTCTGACCGAAGAAAAAGCAGATTTTTCCCCATGAGGACAGTCTAGCAGTGGAGCAGGTGTCCAGCAAGGTTGTGCAGTCTCCATCCTTGGAGGTTTTCAAGACACAGTTGGGTAGAGCCCTGAGCAAGCTGGTGTGAGCCCATAGCTGCCCCTGCTTGGAGCAGGTGGGTGGCCTGGGGATCTCCCAAGCTCTCTCCAACTCTTAAGGACTTGGTGATTCTGCTTCCCACTTGTCTATGCACTGCATTGTAGAGCTGGAAGTCCTGAGCCCGCCAGCATCTTGTCTGAATTGCTACTGTACGTGCTGGACTCATAGGGAGGTTTATATCATGTTATAGCTATGGGCTGGTATGGATTGCACCTTAAAGCACCTTCATCCATAAAAATAAATGGTTTTGTCTCGCAGTTCAGGAACTCCCTGCATTTGCTTATGGAGACACTGAATGCCACCACCCCGCACTACGTACGCTGCATAAAACCAAATGATGAGAAGCTCCCGTTCAAGTAAGTTGACTTTTGGATAATGTGCTTAGCTGCATAGCAGCAGCAAGCTCTTTTTCCTTAAGAGATGCTCCTCTCCCAGTGTCATTCCATCCTGGCAGGTCCCAAAAGCTGGAGTTACTTCTCTTGGGTTTCATTAGGCATTCTTTGTGTCACTGAACTAAAAATTAATGCATATCCTAGTAATTTTGTAGATATGCTCTGCTAGTATTGAAAGATAAATATCCTTAAATTGAACATGCTGTGACACATTCTTGGTTTGCAATGACAGCATGTTTAATCGCTTTGATATAAATAGAGTATTAAATAGTGAAAAGTAGCAGAGAGAAAAATGAAAAGGTGTAGATAAGCAGTGAGCTCGCAAAATTGCTTGCAAAATGAACAAAATAAATATCTTGATGCTTCCAAAGTAAAGTGAAAAAATAAAAACATGACTTTCATCAGCCTGAGGCAAATATCCAGGTGAGTGAACAGCTGGAGTGAAAAGGTGATCTGGGTCTTCCCCTATGCTTGAGAGGTGTATCAAAAGCTGTGAGCAAGGGGAGCAGTAGCTGATGGCCTTGTTCGACCACTTGAGTAATGTATTTGTGCCTGATCTTGTTCCCTTTAACTCCAAAGTAGTTTGGCCAGTAGTGAAGAACCTCATTCTAAATGAAATTATAGGATTATGCTTTTCTGTTTCATTATTTTCTTTAGATGAAGCACAGAGGTGTTTCCTAACCATCTCTAGTGGAATTGAAGTAGATGCTCTGCAGATGCTCTCACCATGGGCTGGAGATATCAGAAGGATGTTCTGGCGCTGAGTGGAGATGTTGCATTTCTGTATTGCCAGGGCAATCTAGATTTATGGCTTCAATTGAGCCTATTTTCTTGTATATAATACTGATGTCTGTACCAAGGTGGTGAAAACTGGCACAGATGTAAAGGAGTTTGCATTTCAGAGGCAGTTCTGCTTGAAGTGCCAGGAGGAATGAGAGAAATGGGATGTCAGTGACACCGTACAGTGTTAGCATCAAAGTGGTGTCATGCAGAACACTTGGTGTTACAGCTTTATTGTTCAGGAAAAAAAAAAGAAAGAAAAAAATGGATTTTTTCCCCCCTAAAACTTAACATTTTTCAGCTCGCGAGAACATTTTTTCTTCTTTTTTGCTAAGATGAGACATTTAGCCTGGAGAAGAGAAGGCTTAAGGGAAACCTAATAGCAGTCTGCTAGTATCTGCAAGGGGAGTACCAAAAAGATGAAGCCAAGCTCTTCCCAATAGTGGGAGGATGGGAGACATCAGTTATAAATTGGAAAGAGAAGATCAGATAGGCAGGATCAGATAGGATCAGATGAGCAGGATCAGATGAGCAGGATCACTGATACTTGCTTTTCTTCGGCCCCCATGCTGATGATGACAGCAGAGCCTTATTTTCTGCAAGTGACCCAAAAGGGTCGCTCTCCAGCTGGTTCAGACCTTTCCTTCCTTGCAGTGCAATGTCCGGGTGGGTGTAGAGGACTGAATCACCTGCCGTGCTGCGTGTCTTAACTGTATCCTAACTGTAATTGCAGATTTGATCCGAAGAGAGCAGTTCAGCAGCTCAGAGCTTGTGGTGTGCTGGAGACCATCTGCATCAGTGCAGCTGGCTTCCCCTCCAGGTACTGCCACTGAATTGGGCACCATGCTCCGCTCGTGTGTCGTAACATGGGAGGGAGAAGAAGAAAGCACCAGTGTTTGGAGAAAAAGGGTTGAATTTGGTTGGCTTATATCCAGGATGGATTTCCCCTTTTTATTTATTTATTTATTTATTTATTTTACAAAACCCCCATCAGCTCCTGGGGATCCCCAATGCCAAGAGCTGCGTTACTGACCTGCAATGCTGGGTGCTGGAGAGTGCCTGGGGTTTTATCTACTGGGACACCAATATTGGCCTGATAATCTACAAATTTGACTCACTTGGAAGCCAGAGTTGCCTTTTGGGACTTCCTGCTGCTTGCCTGAAGCTCCCCATACCGCAGGGCTCTTTGCACTCCTATGGGCCCTTATACCTTCCTTTCCTTTTTCCTGGCTTCAGACACCTGCACTAGTAATTTGAGCCCCAAAATATTTTATTGTGTTCACAGAGCAAGAAAATAAGGGTTGTAGATCATTGTTGCAGGCTTAGGCTTCAGAGGTGCTGAGCAAATTTGACTTGAAACTTGCATCATAAAAAGGAAAGGTTACAGGTGCTGTGCCTCTTGCTGATTGTGATAAAAATAATTCAGCAGAGGATTTTAGCATAAACTATAAATAAAGCCTGGAGATGACAAGGGCAAATAATTCTGAAAATGCATCAACTGCGCTTTTCTGCCAGGTGGTTTCATGTTGCTGTCTGCCTTTCAGCAGGGACCTGAGGATTATAGGTGCAGAGCCGGTGAGCGGTGCTGCGGAGCATGCTGCGGAGCGCTGTGCTAGGTGCCTGGCCCTGGTTTTGGGGAGGATCGGGCTGCAACACCTGCAGTGATGGATCCACTCTTCCGTAGAACCTATGAGCTAAAATCTGTGTGTAGTTATAGCTGAGGAGGGGGGAAGATGCTCCTGGAGGACATTTAGGATGTGTTTTAGGGAAATACTCTACTGGTGTGAGGACCTCTCTATGCAGAAAATCCCAAAGGCAGACGTGACCTGTCGTGTGATCCACCTGGATGCTTTCAGTGATGAGAGTCTCTCCCAGGACATGAGCAAAACAAACCTCTTCCATCCCTGCAGCTTGTCAGCTCTCCTTCTCCCTCTAGGAAAACAAAAAGGTGCAAATAGCTGTTTGGTTTTCAGTCTTCCTCCGGGTGACCTTCCTTCAGCTCAGTGTTTGGGATGCTTCAGGGACAGATTCCTTGTTTGCTTTATCATTTCCAGAAGATAACGGTGCGCAGCAGCACCTCGGCACCGAAGGAGGTATTTGCTGACAGTGCATTTATTGACAGTGCCGACAGTGGTATTTGCTGGCAGTGTCCTTGACAGTGCAAATTGCAGCCTTGAAAACAGGAACAAAGCAAAATGGTGAATAATCTTTGTATTTGAATAGACTTTATAAACTTGGCAAAAGCTACTTCTATAGAGTCTTGCTCTGAGAAATGCAATAGGGGTTTTAGTTCTTTCTGAGTTAACATGCATGAGGTCGTGTTCGCGCTTTTCATCACAGCACAAAATGTCCGTGGGCTTCAGTTATTCCAGTGTATTCACTTTTATATCAATACAAGTCAGTTTGTAATACCCAAAAAAAAGGGTCATTGCTTGAAACATAGACCACGGGTGAAGTTTATATATTCAGACTGCTTTAAAGAATCATACAAATCTTGAAATATTTGTGAATATTCTTGAAATATATGTTATTTCCTTTTTATTGTTTTTCAACCCATAGGAAAGTCATAATATAGATCCACTGAAAGGTGATGCCTCACCTTCCCCTGCTTTGGGTGCGCCTACCTTTATTTTATCATTTTTGTGGAATCCTGCATTCTGCAACTAAAGTCAATTGAAAATGTATTATTTATTTTGAAATGCCACAGAGTCATTAAGAAATGTATTTGTTAGGGTGTACATAAGGGAATGTGATGAATGGACTGTGTTAGTGGTGCTGATAGCGTAGCTATCATCGGCTTTTGTGGGCGAAGTGTGAAGCATGTCTCCCTCATGAGCCGTTTATCTTCTTTAAACTGGTTGCCTAAAAATTAGGCTATAGAAAATGAATTGGTACAGAGCTCAACGAATAGCAAAATGCTCTAAAATGTGGTTTTCACCTAAATTTTAACCAGACTATGCCTTGCCCTTCATGTACAACGTGAAGGTGTTCATATCCCCGAGGTCTCCTGCCAGCTGATTCCATGGAAACTTTTTTCAAATAAGGGGCATTTCTTGTTTTTTACCCCGTGCCTTTGAGTGATTTATTAAAAGTGATTTATTAATAGTGGTTTTTTTTTATCCCACGTTCTGCTCTTTGAATATATTCCAGGTAATTTCAAGAAATGCCAGTCTGAATGTTTTGGAGCTAATTGAAAGGCAAATCTGTTCCGCAGTAAACAAAGCAGGAGAAATTTTCCTCCCTAGGCTGTGGTTTCTAAAGAACTTTCGTAGCAAATCTTGGCTCAGCTGTTCGTCCTGCCCGGCCCCAAACGGATCTCCGGCTCCTGCAGAGAGATCGATATCTCCCACCTCCCAGACCATTTAAAATATTGATTCTTCCAGTGGGTAGTGTCACATGGCCTGGGAATTATTTTTTATTATTTTTTTTATTTTAGCTTTTGCGCCTGTAAAAGGCTGTCTGCACTCAGCAAAGGTAACAGGATGGTTGGGTCCCAACTGTTCCTTTAGGTGACAAATCACTGGACTGGTTGACCAGGTCTCCTGCTCCTGGCCAAATCAGCAACCATCCTCCTTGTTTTTCCAGCCCAATGAGGTTTCTTTTTTCAGCAGCGTTATTTATTTTCTTGCATTTCTCCATTCCTTTTATTGTTGCTTTTCTTTGGTGGCCTCTTCAAAGCAAAACTTGGATGTTTGAGGTTGCTTGAGCTTGATCTCAGCCCCGAGGTTATTTTCTTGAGAAAGTTTGAGCAGTATCAATTGTTCCTCACTCTCCCTCTCTCTCAGCTGTGCAGGTGCAAAGATCATCCTAGTAACCTTTCTTCTCCCTAATCTCCTGTCTGAATCTTGTACCTTGATAGTGAGGAGGTCAGAACTGCCTTTAGTTAATGGTCCATGGGGGTTTCCCAGGTCCTAGCCAAGAGATTTGCCCTTGCCCTGTGTTGTGATGGTTGTGGTGCTGATTGAAGAGGAAGGCCACCTTCATACCCAGCTGGGGCTATTTTAATAACACCCAGCAAGTCCAAGGGTGACATAACTCTCCTGTCCCAACCCCTGCTGCAGCTGCATCCTTCATCCGTGGGTACCTTGCAGGAGGGAAGGACCTTTCCTTGTTTTCTCCTTTACTGAAGATGCTGATGTCTAAGAAGACACATGAAAATGTGGGGGGTTTTTTTGTTTGTTTTTTAAGTTCATGCCCCAAGCATTAAGCTCCAGTATTTCTGCCCAAGAGAGATCTTGGGCTTGCGTAGGGCTGGGGAATCGTGTCTCTCCAAGCATGTAGCTGCAAGGTAATTTCATATTGCTTTAAACCTTAAGTGGCTTAAGCAGCCACGTTATGTTAAACCTAAATGCTTTAAAAGCTTCTTTCTCTAGGGAGATCCTGTAACAGTGGCTGGGAACCTCTGCAGCTTCCTTTGCCTTAACGCTGCTGTCTTCACCTGGACCAGCAAGGATCCTGCCCAAGGAGCATCCTGTGGGGCCAGCGGGCTCGTGCCCTGATGAGCCCATTGCATGAATGGCCTCTGTTTTATAGCCCTGCTCTCCTTCCTCAGCACTGTTCCAGTAGTGTCTGCCCATGATGTGGTTTCTCTTGCCCATGGCATCAAGCTCCTGCTTGACCACCTGGCCCCCAGGGTGGCAGAGCTGATTTGGGGTTATTCTGTGCAAATGGCAGAAACAGTGTGAACTCGAGACTGTTGAATCCTGTTAAATCACTGTGCTGCAGGTGTCTGACTTGTGTTTGGAAGCATCTGTGAAATTTGGCCCTTCTCTGTGTGGGTGCCAGAGGATGGGTGGGTTGGGTTGCAGTCTGCCCAGCTTGGCCGCCTTCCCTTGGTCGTGGCTGCCTCTTTGCCATCTGTTTGCTGCTGCTGCAGCCTGGCAGCACCTGCCAGATGACTTTTTTTTCTCTTAATAGCAGCATTTAATACTGCCAGCCTCTCAGCTGGCTCTGGCAGATTAATGGCAGAACTTCCTCCTCCTCTCTTTCCCCGGGCTCTGCCACAAATTCAACTTGAGCAACATCTGAGCCAGGTAGGATGTCCTACCAGCTTTATTTTAGATTTGGGTTAGCATGAGATGTGATCCTACACGTGCAAAGCCAAAGGGCCAAGGTCAGGTGCTAAACTGGAAATGCACTTACAAAGGACAGCAACTAGGAAGAGAGAGCGGTTTTGGCTCTCCATGACATGAGCCCATAGCCTTGGGTAATTGTTGGGTTGAGTTATGCTCTTCCTCACCTCAGAAATGGCTCTTTGCAGCGAGCATCTTTTTTTAGTTACAATTCTCTTAACTAGTGGTAATTTGGGACTTTTGCTGTTCCTGGTAACGCTGTCTTCACTTTCATTTTAGATACAACGCTAAGGACTCATTCTAGTTTTAGCCATTCCTGTACTCTTTGCGAACAGAGTTAAGGGCACAGCTTCTCCATGCAGGAGTTGGATGGCCCTTCCCAGCCCTCCTCTGATTTTTTTTTTTTTTTTTCCCCTTTCTCTTCATGAACCTTTCCCTTCTGCTGCGTTCTTTTAATTAGCATCTTGCTTTTAATCATACTGACTTTCCTCCCTTGCTGCATTATTTGGGCCAGGGTGAAGCCTTATTCATCATTTCACTTGCGAGAGATTTCTGGTACATCTGTCTTGCCAGGTTCCCAGCTTGCAGGGAAATTCATTAAAAATGAGATGTTTTGTAGAGATATCAATCTTGTGCATGGGAGCTGCAGAGATGGCAGGATGTCTCTGCGGAAAACAGACCTGATACAAGGACCTGTCACAGGCATGATACTGCCTTTTGTGATAATCAGAAAAAAATAGGAAAAATTGATTGTAGTGGCACAAAGATAAATACATGTGTGGAGCTGCTGGGCTGCAGAGGGGGTTCTGTGAGGTCAAGGCTCATTAATGTCTTTGCTACAGGAGAGCAGAAATCAAGATCTCTGCAGTCTTCTCCCATCCTTCCCTTGACATCCGCTGCATGGGTTCCTTTGGACCGATGGCAGCCGCTCTTTGGCTGTGCTGGTAACGCCCGGTGCTTCAATTAGCAAATCTGCTTCTGAGGGCCCATAACTCACCACTGTAATTTGGAGAGGGCTGAGGCGCAGCAGATCAAAGTATTGTCCAAGCTGCTGCCTTGGCTCTTCAGGGTCCAAAAAAAATCATGTTTGTTTTAAAGGTCTCAGCCACAGACTTACAATGCGAGGTGATTAGTGAGTGAATTGATTCAAATTTCTATATTCATCCGAAAGTGTAGCTTTACTGCTGCGCTCTTGCTGCGAGCAAGAGGATTTGGTGACCGGGAGGAAGATGATGTTCCCAGTGCAATGCATGGGCAGGGGAGCTCACGAGCCCTTTTTCATGGAGCTTCCATTGCAAAGTAGGGAAGCACCGATAGGTTGGGGTTCAAAGGATGGCTGAGATTGGGTTTAGATTTGGACAAGGTAGATCCTTTCTGGGAACTGTGATCCATGTGAAGCGTGGCAGTGAAGAAACGGCGCCCATCGCACAGGTTGATTCTGGGTGTGCTTTGCTTTCAGGTGGTCCTACCATGACTTCTTCAACAGATACCGTGTCCTTATGAAGAAGAGAGATGTCTCAAAGAACAACAAGAAGCAGATCTGCCAGACCTTGTTGGAAGACCTCTTTAAGGTGAGCTGGGACTGACCTTGTAGTGCAGAAGTTCATGACTGATACGATCTGAATCGCCTTCCCTTCTCCCACTTCACCTGCTGCTTGTGCAGGTGCTGATTAAGTCAAGGCAGCTTCTTCCAAAATGCCCCATCTTGATGTATGGGAGACTTTTAGTGGCAACTTCCATGCAAAAAAAAAAAAAAATCCTTTGCATGGGACCCTTTTTCCCTTATATATGTCAGCAAATCCCTTCCACTTCTCCTTGCTGCTCGGAGTTGTGTGCGCTACTTCTAAATTATGGTTGCACACTCAAAGGTTTCTTCTTGCTCTCTTGCTGCAGAGGAGCCCGAAATGTGCGTAGCACTGGAGTCAGGTTTTTATTTCTGGTCCATGTTTTATAATGAATTTTTGAGGAACTTACTAATTTGGGTTTCTTGCTGCAAAGGGCCTTTTCCCTATGCCCTGAGTGTTGCCTCCTCAGCAGCATGTGCCTCTGCAGGTGCAAGCCCATATCTTCTCTAGAAGGAAACCTTTTCTTGAAGTCCCCTGGGCTTCCATTGGTATATAAACAAATGTACTTAAGATTCATGTAAATATGTGGAACTTCAGCCTGATTCCTCGTGACATATTCCAAAATGAGTATATAGAAGCCGAAGTAGTTGGGAGTCTAATTGTACCTTCATGGAAAATAATTGTGAACTGAACTGGTAAACTTGATTCAAAAATGTGTTATTTGTATCTACTGAGCAACGTACAGAGATTGAAAGAAAAAATGTTTGCCTCAATTAAATATAGTTTCCTTTATGCTTTTGAAAAGGATCCGGACAGGTTCCAGTTTGGACGTACCAAGATCTTTTTCCATGCAGGCCAGGTGGCATATCTGGAGAAAATGCGGGCGGATAAGTTCAGACCTGCCATCATCATGATTCAGAAGACAGTGCGGGGCTGGCTGCAGAGAGCCAAGTACCAGCGGCTGAAGGGGGCTGCCATAGTCATCCAGCGTTATGCATTCAGGCACCTGGTTCGCAGGTAGGTCCTCGGGCCTAGCTGGGAGCTCGCGGCATGCTGCACTTATGGGCGCTTGTATCCTCAGCCGAGTCAGTCTCCTGGACCTTAGAAAGAAAATAATGGGATACTTTGCATGAAAATGCTGGTGCTCCCTCTTTGCCTAGAGGTTCTGGCCATTGTGAAGATAAGATGCGTTTCTGTGTGTAGGTACCATGTACGCTATGGGGAAGCTTTATGTGCCAAAGTCAGAGCTTGCTCCTGGCCCCTGTCTCCAACTTGGCCAGGGACAAATAATCTAAGCTCTTTGCCCGATTTAATGTCAGAATTAGTTGGATTTCTGTGTGCTGAGCCAGAGTAGTAGCACACTCAGGTAGGTTGCAACCAGATGATTACTCTGACCCGTTTGGGTGAAAGTATGTGGCAGAACTAATATTTTTGGGGAGCTGCCTCTGGCAAAGGGCATGTGCATCAGTGATGGAGCACTGTACAAGCTGGCCTGTGCTCGTGCAGAGACCAGATCACCCTCTCTGCTGGACCTGAGGAGAGTCCTCAGCATCCGTTCTGTGTCCCGTATAAGGGGAACCGCTCCAAATTACTGGCAATGTGGTTATTTATGATACAGGATAATCGAGTAGAGAGATGAACTCTCCATGTTCTGCAATCTCTACACCGAGGGGCAGTTAAGCAATTAATATCAGCCCTTCAGAAATGCTGCCTCATAATCCCAATTAGCTCCATAATCCTAATTAGCACCTGGACACCGTGAGATGCTGCCAGCTGAGTTAACGTGCCCAGCATGACCTGGTTGGCCCTTAGCTCCTCACGCACCGAATGCTGTTTTTT